>BOPN01003610.1:57500-62500 GCA_017312705.2 Penaeus japonicus | reverse complement strand
AATTTCCATAACAATGATCCTTGTGATAAAAAACAAAAATGATTCTACCACTAACAATAATGATAATAATGGTAATAGCAAATAAGTATCCTCGTTATTATAATGATGATGATCATGATAATAACAATAACGACAACAATAACAATATTTATGATGATAATGATAATGATAATGTTGATAATGATAATGCTAATACCAATACCAATAATAACAATAGCAATGATTAAAAGATGTTTCTAATAAAGTTGATAACGTAATTTAAATAATTATGATGATAATGAAAAGAATGATGATAGTGATAATTATCATAATAGCAAAGATAATGATAAGAAAAATCATGATACCGATGATGATAGTAATAATAATAAAAACGATAATAACAATGATAACAATAATGATAACGATAACAATAATGACAATATTAACGATAACTGCCGTGATTATAATGATAACAGTAACAATAATGATAATCATAATAACAGTGATAATGCTAACAATATCAATAATGATAATAATAATGATGATGATGATGATGATAGTGATATTGATAATGATACTGAATATAATGATAATTATCATGGTAATATAATCATAATACAAATTATAGTAATTATGATAATAATAGCATATGATAGTAATGCGAGTTATGAAAATCATAATGACAATGATAACATTGACAGAAACAATGATTATGATAAAAGCAATAATGATAATAGTAATATCTATCATAATCCCCATAATGTTTCATTATCATTATCATTATTATCATTATCATTGTTGTCACTGATATGATTTTATCATCAGCATCATTATACAAACATATATCATTACTATTGATAAAATGATTGTGATGATAATAATATTTTTTTAAGGATGATGATAATATCATTACAACTAATAGTAATGATAACTATAATTGTAATGATAATGATGATAATACGAGTGATGATGGGGATGCTCATGATGATAATGAAAAAGATATTGATGATTATGATAATGATATTACTATTAACGGTAATAGTGATGATGATAATTATATCATTAATAATAATAATCGTAAGAAGGATAATGATGTTATCATTAATGGTAAAAATGATTATGATAAAAATTATTTTCATAGGAATACCATTTTTATAATGTCTATATTGATGATGGCAATAACAATGATATTGGTGATAATAACAATAATATTAGTGATGATAATGATGAAGATGATGATACTACTACTACTACTAATAATAATAATAATGATAATAATAATAATAATAATAATGATGATGATGATAATAATAATAATAGTAACAAAAATAATAAGGTTGATACTGCTACTAATAACAACGGTAATAATGATAATGATAATACAACAATAATTATGACGATAACAGTAATGATAATAATGATGACTATGATAATGATAACATTAATAATGATAATAATGATAATGATTATGACAATAATGATAATGATGAAACGAACAATAATGATAATAATGCTAATATTAAAGATGATAATGATGATGATAATGATAAGGATAATAAAAAAAATGATAATGATAGAGATGACAATCATGATAATAATGATGATGACGACGATAGTGACAATATAAAAATGAATGATAATGATGAATTGGTCGTTGTAATGATGATAAATAATATGTGATTTAGAAGCAGGAAAGATAGATTTAGAAAGTAAAGAAGAAGTAAGCTGACAGAAGGAAAGGATAATCAAGACATAAATGATTATGATGATAAAGGAAGAAAGAGAGAATAGAAAACAAAAATGATAAATAGAACGAATGGAGATAAAGCTAAAAATGAAAGAAAAAAAATATAAATCCAGAGATCAGATAAACCTTCATCATCCACAGCTTAAACCAACAGATGATACGCAATATATTCAACGTATAATCTCTTTGATATAGTGATAAGCATAGTGAAAGTGAATAGAGAGAGACATTCAAGCAAAACCAAAACCTGGGTACGAAAGAAGGTCGGATTAAATCTTGCATAAAGATGAGGCAACATGACTTACATCATATGTAAATAGAGGAAAAAAAAACATATAACATGATGAGAGATCGGGACAAGATGGACTGGAAAGCGGAAATAAAAACGAGTGAAAGAAAAAAAAATGGAGAACAGACATACAGTGATAGAGTTGAGGATTCTTACGAAAGAGTAATTCGGAAAAAAAACAGAAGCAGAGAGAAAGACAATGGTACAGAGAGAAAGAGAGAGAGAGAGAGAGAGAGAGAGAGAGAGAGAGAGAGAGAGAATGTACAGAGACAGAGGAAGACAGAAAGAGACATTGGAAGAGAGAGAGAGAGAAAATGTACAGAGACAGAGGAAGACAGAAAGACACATAGGAAGAGAGAGAGAGAGAGAAACTGTACAGAGACAGAGGAAGACAGAAAGAGACATAGGAAGAGAGAAAGAGAGAGAGTATACAAAGAAACAGAGAGCGAAATTGGGCAGGTCGAGATGTATTTTAATCAAATAAATGAATAATAAGAAGGTAGGCGATGATGGGAAACACAAAGATATACGATATACTGCCGGGGTCTTTAGTCGAAAGATATTGCAACACATAATATAATACTCCTGCAACATCACCACTCAAGCAATTCAAATACTGAAAATGAACCAAGAGTCCGGATTTGAATGGAGAAACAAAGCAAAAATAAGCTAGCAATAACAAACACTCTCACCCGTTGCAGATTCATCTCTGATTTCAACTTTCAACATATGCATACTAATGAAAAAAGGGGTAAGTGCTATTAGTTCCTTGGTAGTGATGTGAGAAAAACAGTATCAGGAAAGAAAAAAAGTTAACTTGTTTTCAATATGTAACATAAATATGATATACTGTGCAGTATGTGTTATATATTGCATTGAATACTTTGTAATCTAAAAAATACATATGAAATGAAATGGATATGAGAGAAAGTATCAAAATCACATCTGAAATAAAAGTAATTAAATGCGAAGACGAAGGAATCATGGATAAAGATCAAGGAACACCCAAGAGCTAAAGAAGAAGAAGAAGAAGAAGAAGAAGAAAAAGATAATACAGTTGATAACGTATCAACAAGGTACAAGAGACGAAAAAAGAGAGAAAAACAAATGGAGAGAGAAACTCACAATTTACCATTTATATATGACAATCAGACGAGACAACACTGAACATAATAAAAGTTTTACAGATGACGCAATATATCTCGAACACATACGAGCCACTTTTTCCTTCGATGGTAAGACACACACTGACACCCAAGTTAAAAACGCAGATGATATTGAATAATTTCCTCAGAGAATATTGCTTGCTTGCTTAAGACAGGAAGAAAAAGAAGAAAAAAAGAAGAAGAAAAGGTAGAAAGCAAAGCTGCCATTGTAAACGTATCATATGACAGCGTTTTTAAAATGATGAAATTTTATCACCCGGAGAGATCGTTTCCTTAGAGACGGAAAGAATTGTTATCAAATAATGGATGTTTCGATTCTGTATTAGGTATGAGTGAAGAATGAGAGGGAGGAATTTCATCTTTCCATCTATCTATATATCTATTTCTCTGTCTATATACAGTATACACATATACATACATACATACACACACACACACACAACACACACACACACACATACACACACACACACACACACACACACACACACACAACACACACACACACACACACACACACACATATATATATATATATATATATATATATATATATATATATATATATATATATATATATATGTATATATATATAATATATATATATATATATATATATATATATATATATATATATATATATATATATATATATATATATATATATACATACATGTGTTAATACATTCAGATTTCCTTTGTATAAGCTGTGAGCAGTATTTGTTTATCTAGATTATCACTTATTCCTAATCTTTTATTACAAAAAAATACCTTTTCATTTCCTCTGTATATGTTTTTGTGCTGGAGAGGATACTCAGTTTTTCATTTAATCTTATTTCATTTATTTTTTCTGTTTCGAACCCATTTCACTATCTAGACTTAAGTATACTTTATCGTTTCAGAAATATGTAGATTTTATGCTATATACACGTGCACTCAATCGCGCTGGTAGAAATAAACGTGTACACACATACACACACACACACACACTCACACAAACAAACAAACATAGACACACACACACACACACACATACACACTCACACAAACAAACAGGCGTTTCCCTTTGAAAGAGAGGGATATGATAACGGAGAGAGAAATGAGAGAAAGAGAGAAGAAAGAAAGAGAGAGAGGGGGGGTGGGGAGCCAGAAGAAAGAAAGAAATAGAGAGCGAAAGAGAGAGAGAGAGAGAGAGAGAGAGAGAGAGAGAGAGAGAGATAGAGAGAGAGAGCAAGAGAGAGAAAAAAAAAGAGAGAAAGAAAGAGAGAGCAAAACAGAGAAAGAGAGAAATAGAAAGAATGAGAGAAGAAGAAGAAGAAGAAGAAAAGGGGGGACACTGGAAAGAAGCCGAAGGAAAGGCAGGGGAGGGTGCGAGGAGAAAGGGCGAAGCGAACTGCTTAATAAACTAGTCCGAAGTCGCTATTCGCTCGCCCCCTTGTGGCCAGGACAAACACCTTGCAGGCAGTGAGAGGGCGCGAGGCTCTGTCCCTTCTGTCTCTCTCGTCTCACCCTTTCTTATTACCCCTTTTTATTCTCTTCTCTCTCTCTCTCTCTCTCTCTCTCTCTCTCTCTCTCTCTCTCTCTCTCTCTCTCTCTCTCTCTCTCTCTCTCTCTCTCTCTCTCTCTCTCTCTCCTTCTCTCTACCTCTTTCTCTCTTCCATTCTCTTTAGCTCTCTCTTCCCTTTCTCTTCTCTGTTCCAATATTCACCACGTTCCTTTCCTTCGTTTCATTTCCTTTTTTTCCTCTTCTCTTCTTCTTCTTCTCTCTCTCACGCTATTTCTCTCTCTCTGTCTCTGTCTCTCTCTCTCTTTCTCTCCT
>BOPN01003610.1:10000-15000 GCA_017312705.2 Penaeus japonicus | reverse complement strand
CCCTCTCTCTCTCTCTCTTCCTCTCCCTCCCCCTCCCTCTCTCTCTTTCTCTCTCCCACTCCCTCCCTCCCTCCCCCTCCCTCCCTCCCTATCTCTCTTTCTCTCTCCCTCTCCCTCCCCCTCCCTTTCTTTCGCCCTTCCTCCCCCTCCTCTCTCTTTCTCTCTCCTTCTCCCTCCCCCTCCCTCTCTATCTTTCTCTCTCCCACTCCCTCTCTTTCTCTCCTTTCCCCTCCCTCCCCCTCCCTCTCTTTCTCTCCTTCCCCCTCCCTCTCTTTCTCTCTCCCTCCCATACTACGCCCCGGTAAACAGAGTCCGGCTTACGGCCTTTGCAACAACACAAGGTGATTGGTATGGAAAACGATTAGCCGTTCACTGCAGTCTATATTCTCAGAGGATTCGGTTGATCGGGTCAGTATGGATTTCTTGGAGACACTGGCGAAGGAGGAATAAGGAGAAAGAAGGAAGGAGGGAGGGGGAGGAGGGAGGAAGAAGGAGGAAGAGGTGGGAGGTGGATATGAGTGATGATTGTTATGATGATGTTCGTGATGATGATGATGATGGTGATGGCTATTAGGATGAGGATGATAATGACGACTGTGATGGTGCTGATAATGATGGCGATGATAAGGATGACTGACTTTCTTTCTCTCTCTCGCTCTCTCTCTCTCTCTCTCTCTCTCTCTCTCTCTCTATATATATATATATATATATATATATATATATATATATATATATATATATATATATATATATATATATATATATATATATATATATATATATATATATATACTAACGAAAAAAACACAGACACATATACAAACACAAACACATTCAAACCCACACACTCAAACAAACAAAACACATGCGTGTGTGCGTGCGTGCGTGCGTTTGCTTGTGTGTGTGTGCGTCTCAGTCCACGAGAAAAGAAACAGGAAAAGAAAAATACAGACGCTGAACCCGGACCGCCCTGGACAACAGAGGCAGCGATGAGGGTCAGTATTGTCATATCACGTTCTGTAAAGGGCCAGAGTCTAGTCAATCCCCGACGACTTTTCACCTTTATGCAAATTCTCGGATGGACGAAAGGGGGAAAGAGAGGGGAGAGAGAGAGGGTACAGTGAGGAGAGAAAAAGAGAGGGGAGTGGGGGAGAAAAAGAGGAGATAGTGAGAGAGGAGGGGAGAGTGAGGAGGGGGAGGGGTGAGAAAGGGTGTGTAGGATGAGAAAGAGATAAAGAGAGAGAGAAATTAGCGTGAAAGAGAAAGGATTAGAAAAAACAAGTAATGACAAAGAAAGTTCCACTTCCTTCTTTTATTCTTTTGCTTCAATTATTTCATTTCTTTATCCATTTGTCGGGCATTTTTCCATATTTTTTCTATTGTTTTATCTCCTTTCTTCTTTATTATTTTTTTTTATTTTTTGCCTTCGTACGTTGAATCTCCATTGATTGCACTGAATCAAAGATTAACATCTGTAATATTTCTTCACTTTCCGTTTTCTCATCCATTCTTCTGAATTATCTTTCTTTTACCTTCTCCCCTTCTATATCTGCTAATTCTCAAAGTATTTTTTATTTTTATTTATTTTTTTTTTTTTTTTAAGCTACTACCAATAGATGGTCAGAAAGAAACAAAACTTATTATATATGCAAATTAGCCCCATCATTACTTGGATGAAATTCAGTAAGATATTGAACTTCCTCGCCAATCATATGCCATTGTTTTCCTGGCAGCTTGGATTCAAAATATTCATCCGAAGTAACAATGAATCTACTAACCAATTAAAGTTTTCGATAGCATATCAAAGAAAAAAAAAACGAAAGAATCAGCATCACAGATAATGAGCTGCAGAAAACAATGCATAACCATGTGTGTAATTCTGTTTAGGGTTATTAGGTGTGGAGTACCCCATGGTTCATTTTTGAGTCCGGTTCTATTGCTGGTTTATATCAGTGAATACTCAGAGAATATCATATCGTGAATACTCCCCAACACTGAAGATTTTGCCTTTTGCTAATGATAATAGTAAATTCATAGTAGGCTGGAAGTTATACAAGCTTGTCATTTCAGTCAGCTAAGAAATGTTTCAAGTAAGAAAATGGACAAAATCAAATGCAAACAAGACGAAAGACATTTTTTTTTTTCATAATCTAGCTTTATTTCCATCACACTGTAAAAGTGAATATTATATTTGCTTATCAGGTTACTGATAGATGTGATGAGGCAAATTTGTCCGTACATATCTTTATTACTGAGCGTCCATCTTTGCAATTTGTTTGCAGAGACATCAAAACCTTTCACTGATCGACTAGTAATCTCGAAAAAGTTATTGATGCTTTTCGTCATCCATCCATGCAATTCAAAGACTTCCATTTGTTAAAACTTCTTGATACAATAACAGGTCTCTACGGGTTAATACTCTCAAAGACAAAGTTTTAGAGAATCAGCCAATTACTCAGTACAAGAGGTGTGCACGAACACTGACTCATACAAAGCCGTACTTCATGTGTTCAGAAGAGACTTAAATACAGAGGAGCTTATCAGTCGTTTCACGAAACAGTATGACAGCTCCGTTTACTCATTCTTCTTTTAGCTTTGCTCTGTTACTTGTTTTACAAATGTTTCTTGGTCTGTAACAAAATT
The DNA here is from genome assembly GCA_017312705.2 of Penaeus japonicus. Classification (NCBI taxonomy): domain Eukaryota; kingdom Metazoa; phylum Arthropoda; class Malacostraca; order Decapoda; family Penaeidae; genus Penaeus; species Penaeus japonicus. Next base: position 12,357 of record BOPN01003610.1, on the reverse strand, counting down.
GATGTTATCATTTTTATTTTTATGTTCGTAAAATGAATAAGTTTTCTCCATTTATTCATTTCAACTGACATCTTAAATGTGCTCTCTCTCTATCTATTTATCTATTTATCTATCTATCTTTCTCTCTTTCTGTCTCTATCTTTCCCTCTCTAACTCTCTGCCTCTCTCTCTCTTACTTCCTCCCTCTCTCTCTCTTACTCTCTCGTTCTCTCTCCCCCCCCCTCTCTCTTTCTATCTCTCTTCCTCTGTCTCTCTCTTTCTCTCTCTGTCTCTGTCTGTCTCTCTTGCTCTCTCTCTCTCTCTCTCTATGAATTTAATTTTACAGAGTTAAACATTTATGGAGAGACAAAATATACATATTTGCACTTAAAAAAAATTAATGTAAAAAAACAGCAAACACTATTTCAATTTGATTCTGTTGAAAACTTTACTCATAATATAAATTGAACAGTTTTTTTTAAACACACACAAACGCGTTGTTATTACCAATGATTAGACACAACACACACTCAATATGATAAGGACAAGCAGATACAAATGCAAAAACACTCACAAGCACTAACACACAAACAGGATTACGCAAAGCCACACGAGCACGAACGCATACAGACACACAATAAAGTCAACTAACAACTTATTCCATACAAATACTATAACCTCTATCGACAAAATGAGAATCACTTAAATCAATAACAAAATCACATAAAAATACATATATACAAACACATACAGAAACAGAAACTCACACATACCCAAATACACAAGCACAGGCACACACAACCATAAAGTTGATAAACCACTCAATTCATGCAACGAAATAACCTCTATTGACTGAATAAGAATAAGCCCTAAGTAAAAAGCACGGACTATAATGCTCCTTAGTTGTTGTTGTTGTTTTTTTCTACATCATTTCTACAATCAATAACACCAATCAGATGTTTTAGATCCTTTACGTAGCGAAGGGGGAAGGAGAACGTCCGATAAGAAAAAAAGAAAAGAAAAAGTAGACGCTTTGAACTGTCAATTACTCTGATTACAAGAATTAGATGTTTAATTTAGGTTTTAGCTTGCTTGGTGACGAGTGCGTGCTTGATTGCGTGCATCGGGGAATTGGTTGGTGGGGGTGCGTGTGAGTGTTTGTTTTCCGTCTTTGCTTGTGAGTTGATTTTGGCTGTATATCTTTTGTGTGTGTGTGCTTGCTTGCGTGTTTAGTGTGTATGTCTATGCACAAAAAAAATTGTCTTTTTGTCTGTTTGTATATACATATATATATATATATATATATATATATATATATGTAGGTATATATATATGTGTGTGTGTGTGTGTGATATTTAATTTCACATGTACAACATTAATAAAGATGTTTCTTTTCTGTTGTAATACAACTGTGTGTGTGTGTGTGTGTGTGTGTGTGTGTATATATATATATATATATATATATATATATATATATATATATATATATATATATATATATATATATATATATATATATATTTATATATATATATATATTTATATATGTATGTATATGTATATATACATACATATATATACACATACATACATACATATATGTATATATATATATATATATATATATATGTATATATATATATATATATATATATATATATATACATATATATATATATATACATATACATATATATATATATATATATATATATATATATATATATATATATTTATATTTATATATATATATATATACATATATATATATATATATATATAAATATATACATATATATATATATATATATATATATATATATATATATATATATATATATATATATATATATATATATATATATATATATATATATGTATATGTATATATATATATAATATATATATATATATATATATATATATATATATATATATATATATATATATATATATATTATTGTAATAGCAGCGAGGGTATATGTTTCTGTTTCCATTTAGAAAATAAAAGTTCCAAAAAAAGCAAAATGTAATATTGGATATTGCTTTCTCACACTTTATTTTTGAAGGATATAATTTATACATGAATGCTTGGCTTTTAACAAAACTAGATTGAGAAATAAATATTGTTGTATTGGTGAGAGAGAGAGAGAGAAAAAAAATATATATATAGAGAAAGAAAGAGAGTAAGAGAGAGAGGGAGAAATAAAGATGGAAAGGAAAAAAGAAATAAAGAAAGCTTTTATCAATATATAGAAAAACATATTGAGAAGAAAAATATTGCTATTCTGATGTGAGTGATAGAGAGAGAGAGAGACAGAGACAGACAAACAGAGAGAGAGAGAGAGAGAAAGAAAGAGAGAGCGAAACAACAACAA
>BOPN01003610.1:0-2500 GCA_017312705.2 Penaeus japonicus | reverse complement strand
AAGCACACTGAATCTCATAATAAATGAAAACCTAAATATACTGTCATCTCATGCACTTACAGTAAACGCAGGATATCATGTACTCTTACTAATGAACGCTGTATTAACACTACAACATATGAAATATTTTATTAATTCTTTTAAGATACATTGATATCATAGTCAGGCGGGGATTATTGTAATAACAGTGAGCGTGATGAGGGCTATGTTGATGATTGTGATGGTGGTGGTGATGATGATGATTATGATGATGGTGGTGGTGGTGATTGTGATGATGGTGGTGGTGATGATTGTGATGATGATGGTGGTGGTGGTGATTGTGATGATGATGGTGGTGGTGATGATTGTGATGGTGGTGGTGGTGATTGTGATGATGGTGGTGGTGATGATGATTATGATGGTGGTGGTGGTGATTGTGATGATGATGATTGTGATGATGGTGGTGGTGATGATGATGGTGGTGGTGATGATTGTGATGATGGTGGTGGTGGTGATGATGATTATGATGATGGTGGTGGTGGTGATTGTTATGATGATTGTGATGATGGTGATGGTGATGATTGTGATGATGGTTGTTGTTGTGATGATGATAGTTGTTGTGATAATGACAATTGTTTATGATAATGACAATAGCAAATGATTATAATAATAATTAATAACCATGCTGAGGATAACTCACTACAAATGTAATGATGATAATGATAATAATAAGAATAAAAAAAAAATCAACAAATGACAATCTGTCTCTTCCCTCTACATTCTTCGTCTTCTCTATCTATTCTTTATTCATCCACTCTTCTCCACTTCTATCCCATTCCACGCTTCCATCTTCCATTACGATTTCTTTCGCTTCCACTTTCGCTTATTGTCCACGTCCACTTATTGGCTGTTCCACTTCTCGCTTACATTTATTTTCCACATTCACTCTTACTTCTACTTCGTTCCCATTTCTAGTAAAACATGCTTCCCTCGTCCACTTTCCACTTCCTTTCCCTTTCCCTCTCCATATCGTTCCCACTTCCACCTGCACTTCCACTTCCCTCCCACTTCCATCTCCACTTCCACTTCGTTCCACTTCCGCCTCGACTTCCACACCTCCCACTTCTACCTCCACCTCGTTCCACCTTCCATCTCCACCTTGTTCACACTTCCACCTCTACTCCACTTCCACTTCTACCTCCACTACGTTCCCACTTCTACCTCCGCTTCTACTTCCCTCCCACATCCACCTCCACCTCCACCTCCCTTCGTCCTCACTTCTTATTCCACTTACTAGTACGTGGTGACCTATTCATGTTTTATCGACTCTGCGTCTTTGAAAACTAACCCATATGAAAAAGTTCTCGAGTATCAGTGTCCTTTTAGGTGGAAGGAAAAGGGGAAGGATGGAGGGAGATGGGATGGGGAAGGGAGATGGGATGGGGAAGGGAGATGGGATGGGGAAGGAGGATGAGTGGAAGTAAGGAGGGAGGGAGAGGAGGAAGGATGGAGGGAGAGGGAAGGGAGATGGGATGGGGGACGGAGGGAGAGTGGAAGTAAGGAGGGAGGGGGAGGAGGAAGGATGGAGGGAGAGGAAAGGGAGATGGGATGGGGGACGGAGGGAGAGTGGAAGTAAGGAGGGAGGGGGAGGAGGAAGGCATGAGGAGTAGGGAGGGATGGGAAAGAAGGAGGGCGAAGGGAAGGATGAAAACATGGGGAAGGGACAAGGGAGGGATGAGAAGATAGGAGGGAGAAATGGGGAAGAGAGAAGGGAAAGGGAAAAGAGGGAGGGATGGGAAGGGATGAGGGAGAGGGGAAGGAAGGAGGGAAGGATGGAGAATGGAGGAGGGAGGGGTGAGGATGAGAATGTAGGGTAGAACACAGAGGGGAAGGAAGGAAGAGGAAAAGGAGATGTGGAAAAGAGGAGGGAAGGGAAAGACGGAGGCGATAGAAAGGGGAGGAGGGAGTAAACGAAGGGAAAATAGAAGGAGGGAAGGGAAAGAGAAAAAATGATAAAGCGGTAGTCACAGAAATTTTGTTTGTTTGTTTATCACCTTTCTTTCTCTTCTATTTTCGTCTTTAACAGACCTTTCATGCTATTTATCTTCTCCCTTTATTCTAAAGGTTTTTATTTGTCTATTCTATCTGTATGATTATTTCATTTTATTGGGTTTTTTTCCATTATCTTCATTTTCCTCTTAAAAACACAGGGCAGAGAGAGGCGATAATTTTATATATAGAACGAAGAATTTTTAAAAAGACGGAGAGGAGAACTGCCCCCCCCCCCCCCACACACACACACTTCCCCCGGACTCCACCGCCCTTCCAGACCTATTTCATGTCTCATAAGTTGACGTGACAGAGAAACAATGGTACAACTACATGAATAGTCTAGCCTTACCTTCTCTCTCTTTGTCTGTCGGTCTCTCTCTCTCTCACTCTCTCTCTCTCTCTCTCTCTCTCTCTCTCTCTCTCTCTCTCTCTCTCTCTCTCTCTCTCTCTCTCTCCCTCTCTCTCTTTC
>BOPN01003609.1:150782-153409 GCA_017312705.2 Penaeus japonicus | reverse complement strand
AGAGAGAGAGAGAGAGAGAGAGAAGAAAAAGGAGAAGGAGGAAGAGGAGGAGGAGGAAGACAAATGTTGATACAATTTGTAAGGATTTGGTCATTGGTTTGAAAAGGTTATGAAACCTGATATCTACGGTGCTACCAATCATCCAAGAAAAGTATCTATACTGCGTTACTCAAGCGTGCAGTGCAATCCATATAGACATCGCCGGCTAAACTCTACGGTTATATTCAGCCGCTCTTCATTGTCAGAGCAATAATGTCATGACTACATAAATGTATCAAAGCTTGCCCATGCCTGTGCAGTTAGCCAGGGTGGTAAATAAAGATCTAATCTAATCTAAGAGCTAATAAACTCTCAAAGACCTGAAAGCTGTAGCATAAAACATTTTGACCAGTTCTCGCAGGAGAGATTCATTTATGGTTCATACAAGGCAAGGACAAGACAATGTGATATTGTGACTGCAAGAATTAGACTTGGATACAGAATGTATTGGCAGGTCAGTTCAGAATGCAATGTAGAAGAAACTAAATGCAGACTTTGCAACGAAAAATATAAACGGACACTTGAACATTACATTTCAGAGTGCCATATGATACAACCTTTCAGACCACCTAGCATGAGGTACGCAGAGTTATGTAATTATTTCATAACTTCAACTGTACTAGAAGATGTACTTATGCTATATCCGAAAGTCGGTATATTATACCCTATTATAACATTTATCAAATGTCTATTCACGTTGATATACTATAGAATATAATCATGTTACTACCTTAATTTGTAATACAATGTTAGCAACAATGTCATGACTACATAAATGTATCAAAGCTTACCCATGCCTGTGCAGTTAGCCAGGGTGGTAAATAAAGATCTAATCTAATCTAAGGTCGTAATTGATATTGTAGAAAAGTAGTTCTCAATCTTTTCCAAGCACTACAACCCTTTCGCGGGTGTTGTTATTCTATGTAACCCTGACCTTTGTGTGTACCGTATACATAGAGTCGGTACATGATAATTAAATGATTCATTTTTCAGGTACGTGTCTTGTTCTTATCAGACAGCACAATGCAAAGAACTGGTGAATGAAGCTAATACAAAATAACTATATTCGTGGTAGAGCCTGCGAAAATACGAATCCTCAGGCGTATTCGCATGAGGATTCGCGAATATATATAATATATACAGCAAAATTTCGTTGAACGTGAACATGAGACTTTTGTAAGTGCTATAGCTGTCAGGCCACATTTGCGTTTAGATAGTTCGTTCGTAGCTCCCCGGTAAAGTGTTGTTAGATGATCGTATCGATGCTGTTTCAACCATCTTCCTTTTCCGTAGGATTAAACTTCGGTTCATGGAAAATAGGAAACACTTGAGTACGTGTCGACGTGAACAACGAAACAGTTCCTCTTTTTGTTAGCGGCCCCTGGAGGTTGTGATAGTGGCCAGCTCCTTGGTCACGGAGTTCATTCTCTTTGCGCATTCCTTGTCTCAACCGCTGCAAGATATACGCAAACCACCCTCGTGGGGGGCAAGTCTAACTCACTTACTCACCTGAGTGAGTTGAGTTCCGTTCCCACAATCCTCGCTGTTATGAGACACACCATAAATGATCCTCGTACCTTTATTTGGTAAAAAATTCTAGACTGGCAACCTCTGATTCCTTATACACACTACAAGATGTATAGCAACAACTGACCGTATGTAAGATAAGTCTCAATGGTTAGGCCTTGACTCGGAGTTAATTCAGAATTTGTCAGAATAAAGCATGCTGTAGTTACCGGTTTTATTGGCAGGCGGACGACACGAAACCGCCGCGAGCAAACGAAGTGTAAACTCCACATTATGGCTTATGGAATAACACTGAAGCGCTACATTTCCGGGTGTTGTGTGAATATAGCCTCTAGGTGACGTTGGTATAAGGTACAAAGTGCTCTGTGACTATTGCATCTCCTATATGTATTCTAGCCTCGGTTGTAATTATTATATTACAGAGATTATGTAATGACATAATCCTTGCCTAAACAGTCAGCTATGATGAATAAAAACAAATACTGAACTAAACCGTTTTCCCTTTCCCGAGCCTAATGAAAATTGTTACCGATTTCCTCGGCTGCAATTATTATATTACAGAGATTATATAATGATGCAATCCTTGCCTGAATAGTTAGCCAGGCTAGGAAAAAAATAGTTGGATAATTTTTCGAGTTTTAATGAAAACTTCCATTGACTATTCAACATTATTTTAAAAGAGTCTTAAGGAAACAGACTCTCAACTACATAATAGGGTAGGTCAGAAAAAATAAGAAGCTCGAAGACCTTTTTAACATATGATGTTAATATAGAGAGAGCTATAGATAGAGAGAGATAGAATGATAGACAGATAGAGAGAGAGGGAGGGAGAGGGAGTGAAAGAGAAAGAGAGAAAGAGAGAGAGAGAGAGGGGGGGGGGGGAAAGAGAAAGGAAGAAAGAAATAGATAGAGAGAGAGAAAAAGAGAGAGAGACAAATAGAGAGGGAAAGAGAGAGAGACAAATAGAGAGAGAAAGAGAGAGAGATAGATAAAGAGAGAGAGAGAAAGAGAGAGCACGTCGGGGAATACGTTGAGATAGATAGATAGATAGACAGAGAGAG
>BOPN01003609.1:115782-118282 GCA_017312705.2 Penaeus japonicus | reverse complement strand
TTACCCGCCCCTCCCCGCCCATCCCCTCCCCTCCTCTCCTATCCCCTCCCCTCTCCTCTTCCCCCCCTATCGCTTTGTTCGGAAGTCACTCCGTCTCACAGACTTGAAAACTTTTTTCCCCTGCGTGTCGAGACCAGCTCATAGCGTCTGGAGATGTATTGTTCCCACACACCTGTCTTCGGCCTTTTTTCTCTTCCTCTCTCACTGTGTCTTCTCTCTCTCTCTCTCTCTCTCTCTCTCTCTCTCTCTCTCTCTCTCCTTTTCTCTCTCTCTCGCTTCTCTTTTTTTGATGATTTCTTTGCGTGTGGATCTTTTTTATATATATCTTTTTTTTTTTACTTCTTTTTCTTTCTGTTTCTCTGTCTCTGTCTATGTGTCTTTCTCTCTCTCTCTCTCTCTCTCTCTCTCTCTCTCTCTCTCTCTCTCTCTCTCTCTCTCTCTCTCTCTCTCTCTCTCTCTCTCTCTCTCTCTCTCTCTCTCTCTCTCTCTCTCTCTCTCTCTCTCTCTCTCTCTTTCTGCTTCCCTCCTTCCTCCCGTCCCCCTCAACCTATCTCTCTTTCTCCTCAGTTCACCTCAACATCCGGCAATCTTACACATATAAATGTCTTCCATCCCCCCATCTCTCTCTCGCTCTCTTTCATTCTCTTTCTCTCTCTTTATATCCCTCTCTCTCTCTCTCTCTCTTTCTTTCTCTCTTTCTTTATCTCTTTCTCTCTCTCTCTCTCTCTCTCTCTCTCTCTCTCTCTCTCTCTCTCTCTCTCTCTCTCTCTCTCTCTCTCTCTCTCTCTCTCTCTCTCTCTCTCTCTCTCTCTCTCTCTCTCTCTCTCTCTCTCTCTCTCTCTCTCTCTCTCTCACTCTCTCTCTCTCACTCTCTCTCTTTCTCTCTCTCTCTCTCTCTCTCTCTCTCTCTCTCTCTCTCTCTCTCTCTCTCTCTCTCTCTCTCTCTCTCTCTCTCTCTCTCTCTCTCTCTCTCTTTCTCTCCTCTCTCTCTCCCTCCCCCCCCCCCCTCTCTCTCTCTCAACACTCCATCTCTCCCAGACGATCTTTTCGGAGCACAGTGTCGGAAGTACAGTACACTTGCAGATGTACTCTCCTATTTTCTTTTGTGCGTATGGTGGTTGCCGTCCCTGATTGGTTGTTCGGGGTGGTGATGGTGGTGATATAGTGAGGATGAGGGTGATAATGAAACGCAGGAAGAAGAGGAGAAAGGTTGTATATATTTTTTCCAATCCCATATAGATACTATGTAATGATGAAGGGGAGGAGGGGGGAGGAGGAGGAGGAGGAGGAGGAGTGGGTGGAGGAGGAGGAGAAAGAGGCGGAAGAAAATGAGGATGTTGTTTATGATAATGGTGATGAGATAAAGTGAGTGTGTGAGTGAGAGAGAGAAATAAAGAGAGAGAGAGAGAGTTAGAGAGAGAGAGAGAGAGAGAGCGGAAAGAGAGAGAACGTAAAAGAAATAAAGAGATAGAAAAAAGAAAGGAATATAGAAAAAGAAAGGGGAAAAAGAAGAGACAGGGAAGAAAGAGAGAAGAGAGAGAAAGGGGGAGAGAACAGAAAGACAAAAAGAAATTGAAAAAGCAAATATAAAAGTAACGACTATATATATAAAAAAAAAAATAAAAAAATAGAAATCCCTTCACACATTTTTTAGAAATAATGAACAAGAAGAAATAAAAAATCCGAAACAAAGGAAGTTCTGAAGTTGTTAATGACACTTGAAGATTAATTCGCCAAATCGCATCTAACTGCCGTGAGAAACTTCAGGAAAAATATTTCAGTTCTTGAAACATTGATCGCTCCGTCGCTCTCTCTCTCTCTCCTTTCCTTTCTTTCTTTTCTCTTTCTCTTTCTCTCTCTTTCTTTTTCTTCCTTTCTCTCTCTATATTTCTCTCTCTCTCTCCTCTCCTCTCCTCTCTTTCTCTTTCTCTTTCTCTTTCTCTCTTTCTCTTTCTCTTTCTCTCTCTCTCTCTCTCTCTTTCTCTTTCTCTCTTTCTCTTTCTCTCTCTCTCTCTTTCTTTCTCTCTCTCTCTCTCTCTCTCTCGTTCTTTCTTTCTTTCTCTCTTTCTCTTTCTCTCTCTCTCTCTCTCTCTCTCTCTCTCTCTCTCTCTCTCTCTCTCTCTCTCTCTCTCTCTCTCTCTCTCTCTCTCTCTCTCTCTCTCTCTCTCTCTCTCTCTCTCTCTCTCTCTCTCTCTCTCTCTCTCTCTCTCTCTCTCTCTCTCTCTCTCTCTCTCTCTCTCTTTCTCGTTTTTCCTTTGTTGTTTTTTCTTCCTTTTTCTCATGTTTTTTTTACTCCATTTTCTTTTATTCATCTTCTTTTTACTCCATCATCCTTTATTCTTTTCTTTCTCTTCCTCTTCCTCTTCTTTTTCTTCTTCTTCAATCGAGGAAAAGTAAGCCAATAGCCGAATGAATAAGTAAATAGATATATAAGTAAATGAACAAATAAACACAAAAATAAGCAAAAAAAAAAAAAAAAAGAGTAAACGCATTATAAAGA
>BOPN01003609.1:103282-110782 GCA_017312705.2 Penaeus japonicus | reverse complement strand
TCTCTCTCTCTCTCTCTCTATCTATCTATCTATCTATCTATCTATCTGTCTGTCTGTCTGTCTTTCTCTCTCTCTCTCTCTCTCTCTCTCTCTCTCTCTCTCTCTCTCTCTCTCTCTCTCTCTCTCTCTCTCTCTCTCTCTCTCTTTCTCTCTAACTCTCTCTTGCACCCTCTTTCTCATACTCTCTCCCCCCCCCTCTCTCTCTCTCCTTCCTTCTCTCTTTCTCTCTCTCGTTCTTGCTCCCTCTCTTATCTCTCTCTTACTCTCTCTCTCTCTCTCTCTCTCTATCTCTTGTTCCCTCTTTCTCTCTCTCTCGATATCATTCTCTCTCTCTCTCTCTCTCTCTCTCTCTCTCTCTCTCTCTCTCTCTCTCTCTCTCTCTCTCTCTCTCTCTCTCTCTCTCTCTCTCTCTCTCTCTCTCTCCCTTTCTCTCTCTCTCTCTCTCTCTCTCTCTCTCTCTCTCTCTCTCTCTCTCTCTCTCTCTCTCTCTCTCTCTCTCTCTCTCTCTCTCTCTCTCTCTCTCTCTCTCTCTCTCTCTCTCTCTCTCTCTCTCTCTCTCTCTCTCTCTCTCTCTCTCTCTATCTCTCTCTCTCTCTCTCTCTCTCTCTCTGTCTGTCTGTCTCTATCTATCTATCTATCACTTTTTCTCTTTCTCTTTCTCTGTTTCTCTTCCTCTTTCTCTCTCTCTCTCTCTCTCTCTCTCTCTCTCTCTCTCTCTCTCTCTCTCTCTCTCTCTCTCTCTCTCTCTCTCTCTCTCTCTCTCTCTCTCTCTCTCTCTCTCTCTCTCTCTCTCTCTCTCTCTCTCTCTCCCTCTCTCTCTCTCTCTCTCTCTCTCTCTCTCTCTCTCTCTCTCTCTCTCTCTCTCTCTCTCTCTCTCTCTCTCTCTCTCTCTCTCTCTCTCTCTCTCTCTCTCTCTCTCTCTCTCTCTCTCCCTCTCTTCATTATCCTCTTGGCCTACGCGTCACCTCGCTGCTTCCGCTTCCACGTAAATCTGAATACGTTACAACCCCTTCCCCTTCTCCCATCCACCCCCCCCTTTCTCCTCCCTCCCCCTCCCTCCCTCCCTCTCCCCCTCCCCTCGGCTGAAGCACACGACCGAACGCCGAAGAAGTGGTCAGTCGTTACACGCTTCCGCTTCGATAATGGAATTTCCTGTCAGCTTTTGTGAATGAAATTTTGTTTACCCGAATGCAACATCCCCTTCTTGTGTTTGGTGGATTGTGTGTGTGTGTGTGAGAGAGAGAGAGGGGGGGGGGAAGAAAGAGAGAGAGAAAGAGAAAGATAGAGAGAGAGAGAGAGAGAGAGAGAGAGAGAGAGAGAGAGAGAGAGAGAGAGAGAGAGAGAGAGAGAGAGAGAGAGAGAGAGAGAGAGAGAGAGAGAGAGAGGAAGAAAGAGAGAGAAAAAGAGAAAGAAAGAAAGATAGATAGATAGATAGAGAGAGAGAGAGAGAGAGAGAGATTTTGCGAGAGTGTATGTGTACGTATGTAAGCGTATGCGTATCTGTATGTATGTATTTGTGTGTGTGTGTGTGTGTGTGTGTGTGTGTCCATCAACATATATCAACATCATCCCTTTCTATCCGTTTTGTCTTTTTCTTCTCCTCTTTATTCATTTCTCAGCACCTTAATGACCCGAAAGCAAAAGAGGAAGTGTCCGAGATAACGACAAAAAGGGGTAGATAAGAGAAACAATGAGATAAAGGAGATAATGAGATGAAGAAAAATGAGCATCACAAGGAAGACGAGGAAGAGGAAGAGATTAGATTCATCCCTTCCTCATTAAATCTTCCTCATTAAGGAGGAGGAGAAGGAGCAGGAAAGGAACATAAGGAGGAGGAGATAGAGAATAAGGAGGAGGAGAAGGAGGAGGAGGGAAAAGAGCATAAGGAGGAGGAGAAAGCGAATAAGGAGGAGGAGAAAGATAATAAGGAGGAGGAGAAGGAGGAGGAGAAAGCGAATAAGGAGGAGGAGAAGGAGGAGGGAAAAGAGCACAAAGAGGAGGAGAAAGATAATAAGGAGGAGGAGAAGGAGGAGGGAAAAGAGCATAAGGAGGAGGAGATAGAGAATAAGGAGGAGGAGAAGGAGGAGGAGGGAAAAGAGCATAAGGAGGAGGAGAAAGCGAATAAGGAGGAGGAGAAGGAGGAGGAGAAAGATAATAAGGAGGAGGAGAAGGAGGAGGAAAAAGAGCATAAGGAGGAAGATTAAAGAAGAGAAGAAGAGGAAGAAGAACGAATGAGAATGGAGATTAGGAAGAGAAAATGAATGTGATTTGGGGAAGAGAAAAAGAGGGAATAGAAAGATTGAGAATGAATAATAAAAGGAAAAAGAGAAGGAGGATTAGGGATAGGAAGAAGATAAGAAGAAGAGAGAATCAGAATGAGGATTAGGAAGAGAAAGAGAAAGAGAAAGAGAAATAGAGTGAAAAATTAGGATCAGGTGGAAGAGAAGAAGAAGGAGAAAGAGGAGAAGAAGTAAGAGGAGGAAAAAAGAGAAAAGAAGATCGTAAAGAACCAAGAAAAGGTGAGAAAGAAAAAGAAAGTTAAAAATAGAAAGATAAAACCACCAAAATAATACCTAATAAATAAAAGTAAAGAGAGAATTATCACAATACGAAAATGGAATAAGGAATAAAGGGGGAAAAACAAGAAATTTAAGAAAAGCTGTATATAATAACGGTAGCAACGCCAGAAGACAGGGAACAATGGAAGCAGGAAGCGGAAAGGGTGCAATTGCATGCAACACGCCAGGAGAGACGCAGCATAACAAAGAGGATAATGAGTCGACATAATGAGGTGAAATATACGAACTATGAGTATCTGGAGGTAAATAGGGACGGTATGAGGCCTAGGAGGTTATGAGGCATCATGTGACGGATTTAGGAGTTTATGTGGAAAGGGAATAGGGACGGTATGTGGCCTAGGAGGTTATGAGGCATCATGTGACGGATTTAGGAGTTTATGTGGAAAGGGAATAGGGACGGTATGTGGCCTAGGAGGTTATGAGGCATCATGTGACGGATTTAGGAGTTTATGTGGAAAGGGGATATGGGCGGTATGTGGCCTAGGAGGTTATGAGGCATCATGTGACGGATTTAGGAGTTTATGTGGAGAGGGAATATGGACGGTATGTGGCCTAGATCATGAGGCAACATATTGGGGGATTTAGGAGGTATTTTGCCTATGAGATCATACGGCAACATATGAGGGATTTATGATGTGGTGATTTTATATAATGTAGAAAAATGATGGAGTGTGTGTGTGTGTGTTTGTGTGTGTGTGTGCGTGTGTGTGTGTGTGTGTGTGTGTTTGTGTGTGTCTGTGTGTGTGTGTGTGTGTGTGTGTGTGTATGTGTGTATGTGTGTATGTGTGTATGTGTGTATGTGTGTGTGTGTGTGTGTTTGTGTGTGTGTGTTTGTATGTGTGTGTATGTGTTTCAATTAATGTCCATTTGTATATATTCAGTGCCATGATATAGAGATAACAAAGAATCCTTTTAACACAAGCAAAGAAGAGGAAAAGGAAGGGGGAGGGAGATTATGGAAAGGGGGGAGGGGGGGGGGGTCAGCGGAAGCAGTAGGAATGTGTTGCAGAAAAGATTGAAGAACGAAACTGTCAAAGCGGTTTGTGAACTGTGACCAGGGGGGTGGGGTAGAGATGTGCGGTGAGGAAGGGGAAAAATATTGTGAAAAGAGAAAGAGGAGGGAGGGAGGGAAAGGGGGAAGAGAGGGGGATGGAAGGAGATAAGGAGAGGAGAGAGAGAAAAAGAGAGAGAGAGAGAGAGAGAGAAAGGGAGGGATAGAGAGGGGGAGTAAGGGAGATAAAGTAGGAAGATAGAAGAGATTGAGAGAAAATGAGAAAGAAAAACAAAACAAAATAAAAACACTTAGAAAACGAGAGAGAGAGAAAGAACACACACACAAACACAAACAAACAGACAGACAAAGACAGTCCCACCCCACAAACACAAACGGAAGCGCAAAATACCTGTCACACACAGAGAGAGAGAAAACCAAAACTCCTCGAGAGAAGCACGTTGGAAAAATTGTATCACACTTGGATGGTCCAGCTCTGATGACGTCAGCATCTCAAGACTATACTTACCCATCGTCTTAAGATTCCTCTTGTCAAGGGACCCGGAACGACGCAAGATCTGGAAGAAGAAATCCTCCTCTGTCTGTCTGTTTGTCTGTCTGTCTGTCTGTCTGTAGGGCTGTGTGGATGTCACTCTCTCTCTCTCTCTCTCTCTCTCTCTCTCTCTCTCTGAATCTTTCTTTTTCTCTCTCTGTCTGTCTTTCTTTTTCGCTTTTTTCTCTCTCTTTCTTTTTCTCTCTCTATCTATCTTTCTCTTTCTCTTTTTTTCTCTCTCTTTCTTTTTCTCTCTCTATCTATCTTTCCCTTTCTCTTTTTTTCTCTCTCTTTCTTTTTCTCTCTCTGTCTATCTTTATTTTTCGCTTTTTTCTCTCTCTTTCTTTTTCTCTCTCTATCTATCTTTCTCTTTCTCTTTTTTTCTCTCTCTTTCTTTTTCTCTCTCTATCTATCTTTCTCTGAATCTTTTTTTCTCTCTCTTTTTCTCTCTCTATCTATCTATCTCTTTCTTTCTCTTTTTTCTATCTCTTTCTTTCTCTTTTTTCTATCTCTTTCTTACTCTCTCTCTTGCTCTCTTTCTTCCTCTCTCTCTCTCTCTCTCTCTCTCTCTCTCTCTCTCTCTCTCTCTCTCTCTCTCTCTCTCTCTCTCTCTCTCTCTCTCTCTCTCTCTCTATATATCTATCTGTTTATCTATCTATCTATCTATCTATCTATCTATCAATATATCTATCTATCTATCTCTGCAAAACTCGCAGCCGTAAGGCAATTAGTCGATTGTGATATCAAGACAACCCCTCAGATGGCACTCCTGAAGTAGTTTAAAAAAAACGAAAAAAACAAACAAACTCCAGGACCATAACGAGTAAATGAAAGAGATCGAGAAAGCTCTCGATACGTCGCGTGCCGCCCCCCCCCCCATACCCCCACCCCCTCAGGTATGGCAGTAGGAAATGGAGGCCCCGTATCCGAAGGGTCGATTTCATATATGAAATTGCTATACATACATACATATATATATATATATATATATATATATATATATATATATATATATATATGTATGTATGTATGTATGTATGTATGCATATATATACAGTATATATATATATATATATATATATATATATATATATATATATATATATATATATGTGTGTGTGTGTGTGTGTGTGTGTGTGTGTGTGTGTGTGTGTGTGTGTGTGTGTGTGTGTGTGTGTGTGTGTGTGTGTGTGTGTGTGTGTGTGTGTGTGTGTGTGTGTGTGTGTGTGTGTGTGTGTGTTTGTATAAATGCATTACTGTTATCATTATTATATCACGATTACTACTATTGTTATTATCATCAGTATCATGATCATTATCATCATCAACATTATTAGCACGGTAACCATTATCATCATTGTTATTATCTTCATTATTACTATTAGTAGTAGTAGAAGTAGTACCATTATTATTAGTAGTAGTACTGGTATTATCATTATCATTATTACTATGATGATGATCATTGTTATTATCCTTATCATTAGTGATATTATTATCATAAGTGTTATTATTAGTATCATTATTATTATCATTATCATTATCATCATCATTCTGATCATTATCATTATCGTAATAATCATTATGATAGTGGTGATAATCATTATCATAATCATGACTATGATAAGGGTATTAATTGTTATCATGATTATCATCATCATTGTCATTATCATTATCAACATCCTTATCATTATTATCATTATTACCATCATTATTGACACATCTACCATCATTGTTATTATTATTAGCATTATCCTTATTTTTTATACTATCATGGCAATCTTTGATATCATTATTGCTGTTCTCATAAACATGATCATTGTTATTATCATCATTATTGCTATTAGTATCTATTCTTTGGAATGCTCTTATCTTTACTATCATTTTATCAATGTTAGCATCACTACCATCCTAATTTCTGCAAATACTGGTCATCACCCTCAAAGTCATTGCATCAAGATTATTATTATCATCACAATGATTTTCTTTTCTGCAATCATGGTCATCATCAATTGAGAATCATCACTAAGATTATCAAAACCCACACTCGCATCACCATACTTGAAATTCCTATCATCACCGTTGTTACCATGACTATCATCACCATATCATCATTTCCCATCATCATGACCATCACCACCATTACCATCACAATCAGCAGAAATTCCACAATCCACTCGAAAATAATAATAACACAATAATAATAATAATAATAATAATAATAATAATAATAATAATAATAATAATAATAATAATAATAATAATAATAAGATAATAATAAGATAATAATAACAAAATAAAAATAATCTTCTTCCCATACCAAGTTATGATAACCGTGATAAGCATCCGAAGAGTAATGCAAGATAGTGGCCGTTGCAATAGGAATAATAGCAAAGTCATTAGTCACGTTAATTTAAAAAAAAACTCTCCGTCTTCTAAGGGCGGAATGGGGATTTTATGACGTGGCATGACAGACAGACAGACAGGCAGTCAACGGTGTCTGGGAAGAGTGTGTGTTGGTGTAGGTCATAGCGAAGGGGGAGAGAGAGAAGAGGGAGGAAGAGATAGAGGGAGGGAGGGGGAGGGAGGGAGGGAGGGAGGGAGGGAGGGAGAGGGGGAGGGAGGGAGGGAGGGAGAGAGAGAGGGAGAGAGAGAGAGAGAGAGAGAGAGAGAGAGAGAGACGGAGAGAAAGAAAGAAAGAGAGGTAGATAGATAGATAGAGAGAGAGAGAGAGAGAGAGAGAGAGAGAGAGCGAGAGAGAGCCTGTATAGCTGGACCTAACGAAGAATTATTGAAATGACATGTGTAGATAAAAGAAAAGGAAGAAAAAGGATACAGAAAATAAAGAAGTACAAAGAAAACGAAAAAAAAAGAAAACCAATAAATAAAAAGAAGAAGAAGAAGTATGATGATGACAAGAGAAACGGCGGAGAAATCAATCACCCGAAGACGCTGCGCTAACGGAAGAAAACAAGTCGAGTCTCGCCATAGTTTAAGTATTCTCAAAACTGTCATTAAATCTACCACAGAGAACAAAAGCAAAACAAAGGGGCAATAAACACAACCCAAATAACCACCACGACAAGAGGGATCCGCGAATCTCCTTCCCCAATCCTTTTGCTTCCTCTTCCCCTACCCCCCTTTCTTTTCTTCTCTTTTCTTCTTCCCCTATTCTTACCTTTATCCCCTTTTTGCTTCTCTCTTCTTCTCTTTCTATCTCTATCTGTACTCCCTCCCTTCTCTTTTCTTTTCTTCCCTCTGTCCCTATCCTTACCAGCTCCATCTTCGTTCCTTTTCACTATACGTATAACCCCTACCCTCCGTTCTCGTTTTCCTCCCTTTTCCCCCCTTAGCCTTTTCTCTTATTCCCCTCCCTCTAG
>BOPN01003609.1:81117-83592 GCA_017312705.2 Penaeus japonicus | reverse complement strand
ACACACACACACACACACACACACACACACACACACACACACACACACGTACATGTACTTTCGTTGATGACATTTTGATCTTAATTAATGTTACCGAAATTCCTAGCAGCCATTACAAAAGAAAAACTCCCCTATACTCTCTCTCTCATTTCAAAAAAGAAAGAAAAAAAAAGAAAAAAAAAACTCTAATGATTTCTCATTTAATATAAGTCTCGGATTATGAGATGAATCGTTTTGATTAATGACATTTAAGCCTTCTTTTTTTTCTTTCTCTCTTTCTATTCTAATTTCCCCCATTCCCTCCTATTCTCCCTCTCTCCACTCCCATTCCATCTACGCCCCTCACCTCCCCTCCCCTTCCCCCTCCCCTTTATTTTTTCATCATTTCAATTCAAATTATGGTTCATCTCTCAATATACGAAGCACCACCACATCTAGACCTCGATAGAACGAACCCCCTTCTCCCTCCTCCACGTTACAAAAATCCTTCCTATTTTATATATGTATTTTTTTTCCCTCCAATCGAAAACGAGTCGACAATAGCACTCGTAGATAAAGAAAGATGTCTGATTCCTCGCTATGGATGAGATGAGAATGAAATAGCGAACGGCTGTTTCTAATAGCATGGTATAAATTCAGGTATAATCGTTCAGAAAATTTAAATATAGGCCATCTCTAGGAGAACCTCGATACATAACCCTAGTCCTAATACCCTTAATCATCAAGTATTAATATTGATAATGACAGAGTGATAGATTATATCTTTCTAATATATTCAGTGAATTTTGTGAGAATCTTCTTTTCTTATAAATACGCGGAAGGTTTGTTTTGATGCCAAGAATTCGTTATAGCGGGGGAGCACGTGGTAAGGCTTAGGGGGAGGAGTGGGGTGGAAAAAGGGGCGGGGCTTCCAATGTTTTTATTTTGGTACCAACGGAGGTTCGGTTGGGGGGGAGGGGGGGAGAGGGAATGGAAGGGCCCTTGAATGAGCGTTTTTGCGTAGGAAAAGAGATTTACCCTATTTTTTTCTTCTTTTTTGTGCTGGTGTTTTTGTCCTTATCTATTATTCTAACTTTGTCGTTATTATTCCTTATCCTCGTCACATGTCGCACTCTATTTTCTTCCGTTTCTTTTCGTGTCCCGCTTCGAAAAATGGCGCGAGGAAATAAGAAATTAAATGAAACGGAATTCTGCCTTCGTTCTCTCCTTCCCTCCCTCCCCCCGAGACCCCCCCTTTTTTCCTTCAACCTCCTTCTCCCCCCTCGTGATCACATGTGTGGGGGGTTGAGGGAAGGGGGGGGGGAGGAGTGCAAGATTCGTTATTTCGTTACAGACGTGCGTACGTGTGTGTGTGTGTGTGTGTGTGTGTGTGTGTGTGTGTGTGTGTATGTGTGCATGCAAGCATCTGTTAATGTGCGCGTGTGAAATGCGAGTTATTGATGTCCAAAACCATTGGATGAACATCAGTTGCGTAGGCCTATAATCAAATTCTTTCCCCTGAATCCTTAACAACACGTATAGGCCTATGGGATATACGCAAATCCCCACCACACACACACTCAATCTTCCTCTCTCTCTCTCTCTCTCTCTCTCTCTCTCTCTCTCTCTCTCTCTCTCTCTCTCTCTCTCTCTTTTCTTCCATCTTTTCTTCTCCTCCTCCTCCTCTTCCTCCGCCTCTCTCTCTCTCTCTCTCTCTCTCTCTCTCTCTCTCTCTCTCTCTCTCTCTCTCTCCTCTCTCTCTCTCTCTCTCTCTCTCTCTCTCTCTCTCTCTCTCTCTCTCTCTCTCTCTCTCTCTCTCTCTCTCTCTCTCTCTCTCTCTCTCTCACCTATATATCACATTAAAAGAACCGGTATCTTCACACAGCATCGAAGCGTACACACGTAACTCAGCTTCCACTATAAAATGAGAAAAGTAGGCTTATAGCAGATGAGGAAGAGCTCCTTATTCGACACACGGCTCCTATGGAACTTGTCACATAGCCCAGGCACATCACGTGTTTTGAAAGCTAATTCTCCACGCTTGAGATGCATCAAATTACGCCCTCTTTCTCTCTGTGTGATGCCCTTCTCCTCTCCACGTCAAAGCCTCCTTTGATTTTGAAACCCAAACGACACGAGACCCACACGACCTAGCTACCGTAGTGAGTTTATTATCCTTGGCCTATAAAGAGAGAAAGAGTTGACTGTTAGCCACACAAACAACATTCTGTGTGGGTCGTTTGAGTTCGTGTCGTAAACATGATGGATACACGTTAAAATGGCGACACAGTTTTATTTTCCCTTTTTTTCCCCCCTCTCTCTCTTTCCTCTTTTCCAGCATTGTTTGTGTGTATGTGTGTGTTTTTGTTGTTGTGTTGGTAGTTGAGGTGCGTGTGTGTGTGAATTTTCTTATGTATGTGTACTGTACGTTTATTTATGACTGGATTTATGTGAGGCTTTTGTGTATGGTACGTTGTGTGTTTTATGTATGGCATG
>BOPN01003609.1:61117-63617 GCA_017312705.2 Penaeus japonicus | reverse complement strand
TTTCTTCTCTTTCTTCCTCTTAGCCTTGCCCTTCACTGTATACACTGTATATTCACTACATATACACTATAACCCCCCCACCCCCACCTTTCCCCCTACTACCCACCCACCCACCCTCGTCCCTCAGCCTCGTGCAAATATTAACCTCCTATTCAAACACCAGCTTAATATTCCTCCCAATAATAAAGAGTGTAAACAACGCTATCTGGCCGAGGGACGCTTTCGAAATCACGGCGCTTATGTCTTTCAGATCCGATAAATGCAAATTCCTCCGTTTTCGCGGCTTATCTCCTCCACGCCCAGTCGCTATCATTATCCTCGCGCCGCAAAGTCTTCGTTCGGCATTCGCATCTCCACCAGCCTTTGCGATCGGCGCGAATGAACTCCGGTGGCACAGCGACCGACGGAACACCTGGGTTGTCTTGGGGGAGGAACGTCTACTACGACTCCGTGGTCTGGGTACACACACACACCTTACAATGGCACCAGGCGGGTAAATAAGTAATAGGTATGTACGGTATGTGCATTCAGACACACACACATACACACACACACACACACACACACACACACACACACACACACACACACACACACACACACACCAACACACAAATAAACAAACAAACACACACACACACACACACTTACACACACATACAAACAAACAAACACACGTTACACACAAACGACTCATGTGTATGTTTGTATGCGAGTGTAATTTATTTATAACAGATTACCAAACCCTACACAAGGCAACCAAAATAGGAGCAACCATTATCCAGAGGGATGATCCGAAAGACAGAAGCATCAGGGCTTCACTAATGCAATATCAGAAGCATTCGTGGATTGTGTACATCTGTTCAGTTGTTTGTGTGTGTGTGTGAGTGTGTGTGTGTGTGTGTGTGTGTGTGTGTGTGTGTGTGTGTGTGTGTGTGAGGGAGAGGGAGAGGGAGAGAGAGAGAGAGAGAGAGAGAGAGAGAATAACAGAGAGAGGGAGAGGGAGAGAGACAGATATATAGCGAGTGACATAAATAGAGAGGAAAAAGAAGAAGAGAAAGAGAACCCGAGATGCAAAAATGCACTTATCTGGCTACGCATAAGGGAGAAGAAAAAATCAAAGGAGATTAAGCCATCAGTCTTTCATCCCCGCCCGTGAAGCTTCTCTTAAGCTACTTGGTCAACAGTTGTCTTTAAGATTAGGTCAAGAATGGCACGTGTCGAGCGAGCTACACGGTCGCTCTTTTATCTTTGAAGTTTCGGCCTCAAAGTTGAAGGATTTCGTCGCAAATTTTGGAGGTTTTGAAAAAAAAGTTTTTTTTTTTCGTTTTGTTTTCCTTCTCTAAAACTTCCCGTCTGTTTTTCCTTGTCTCTGTCTGTCTGTCTTATGTAGGATTTGGCGTTTGTATATGTGTTTTCGCTCTCTTTCTTTTTCTCTCCCTCTTTCTCTTTCTCTCTCTCTCTCTCTCTCTCTCTCTCTCACTCTCTCTCTCTCCCTCTCCCTCTCCATCTCGTTCTTCCTCTCCCTCTCCCTTTCCCTCTCCCTTTCCCGTTCCCTCTCTCTCTCTCGTTCTCCCTTTCCCTCTCCCTCTCCATCTCGTTCTTCCTCTCCCTCTCCATCTCGTTCTCCCTTTCCCTCTCCATCTCAACCAGAGCTAGAAGGAGTCATTCGCCCTCGGTCTATTGTTGAGGAAATGCGCCACGAAAATCACCGACGTTGCACCGAGATTCCTTCAGAAAAGGAGCCTTGCATCTGCGGAGTGTGAGGGGCGGGGGTGGGGGGGAGACTCTGTGTGTGTGTGTGTGTGTGTGTGTGTGTGTGTGTGTGTGTGTGTGTGTGTGTGTGTGTGTGTGTTTGTATGTATGCGTGTGTAGGTATGATTGTGTATGTATTATTGCATGTGTGTGCTTATGTATTTATACACGTTCGAACTGCACAGGATTATAATTTTTATATCCAATCACAGTCATAATACATCACACTAATATATTAATAAACCAAGTACTAAAATAGATTTTTAAGATATATATATATGTTTGACATATTCGTCTCTCTGAAATGGATGCCAAACGAGGGTCATTTATCCGAAGATGAAACAATCTGGTTTAATCCCCCGGGTCTCTTCTCCTCTCCTTCTTTTGTCTATGTTCCTCTCTGTCTTTCCTCTCTTCTCTTTATTCCTTGTTTAGCTTAATCTTGTCTTTAATCTGCCAGTCATATGATATGAAGTTTGTCTGTAGGTCTACCTCTCTTGTTGATTTCGGTTTGATTATCGGTCAGTTTGATTTCTTCTTACTATCTCTCGTTCTCTCTCTCTCTGTCTCTCTCTGTCTCTCTCTGTCTCTCTCTCTCTCTCTCTGTCTCTCTCTCTCTCTCTCTCTCTCTCTCTCTCTCTCTCTCTCTCTCTCTCTCTCTCTCTCTCTCTCTCTCTCTCTCTCTCTCTCTCTCTCTCTCTCTCTCTCTCTCTCTCTCTCTCTCTCTCTCTCTCTCTCTCTCTCT
>BOPN01003609.1:51117-53617 GCA_017312705.2 Penaeus japonicus | reverse complement strand
TTCAGTCTTATTACTGTCTATTTAGAATAATTCATAAAGTTAAAAGAAAAAATAGCATTCGTGACATTTCAGCATTTTCATCTATATATATATTTTTTTACTCTTCAGTTACCCACTTTCATGTAAATCAAATAAGTTCAAAAAGACAACAAACCTCAGAATGGAAATGCTGGCTTCTCTAACGATCTATATGGCATCCGGCAAAGAGAAGACAATCGGATTATCAACAGCCAGTGAAATGCTATGAAATGCGTTCTAACGGATTTTTATTTATCATATTTTTTTGTTTTGTTTTGTTCCGCAATGGATTCCTCCAACATCCATAATCTTCTGGTCATATATTTGATAACGATAACCAAATCCGTGGTAGAATACGTCGTGCGAGTAGATAATGGAAGCAAGCACATGAAGCGCCTCTCGTCCAACAAAGCAACGCGCGCGCATTCAAAAAGCGCTCGACTCGGAGGCGCGCCAAACGGTCGCTCCGAACCTCATCCTCGCGCCATTTTCTCTCCTCGATTTTCATAGCCTTAAATCCTCTCTGAGTGCTCCCCCTTTTTTTCGTAATATCAACGCTATTTGCGATTTTCCAATAGTTCGCTAAAAGCCTTCTAAGGGAAGTTTATCGAACAGTTAGAGAGGTGCGTAGGGTATTTTAAGACAATAAAAGAGTTAGGCGTGACCTTGGCAGGGAAGGGTTATTGTACACATAACGCAGAGTTCCCGCCAAATTTTCCCGCCAAGAAAAACAGATTCCGACCTCGATAAAGTGATTCTGATTCTGATTCTTACTTTCGATTTCCCTATATTTTCGTTTTTTGCACATACGTTGTTCAATACTGTATTACTTGTCTATGTGTGTGTATTTTTCTGAATCTTTTAGCTGCCTCTCTGTACTGTGGCAAAGTTATTTTTGTTGTTATTTGCTGATGTACAAATGCGTTTGATGACTTCCCGTGCGATTCTCCCGTAATTTCAGGTTGTGTTCAGCCGTTTCACTGAACATGGCGATTTACAATATGTACTACCATTCAAAAATACCTAAAGTACACCAATAATAATGTTTAGTCTTTGAATCTCTAAGAAATCGCAGAGAAAAGCTTAAATGAATTATATTCTCTAATCGCGAGGGCGGTACGAAACAATCCCTGAAATAAATCAAAGTAACTGATTAGAACAATAGCTTCATAATGTCACAGCGACTCCTTGTGTTAATGTGTGCTTGGAGTTGCATCGCTGTCTGTGCGTGTGGTGCTTACATGCGCGCGAACTGTAACTTTGTGCTTTCTGTTCTCTAGACCAAGTGAACGAACATTACATCCACTTATTGATCTAAAAAATCATGTCAAATATAACAAAAATAACAACAACTCAAAACTCTAGAATCCATTAAAGGAAGATAACAAGGAAAATAATCATCAGATTCAAAATAATCAGCAACAGCTAAGCTAACACCAACATTTTTATTAGAACAACAAGACCCAAATACAACAAACACAACAAGATAATGCAACCTGGAAAAAAAAAACGTTAACGACAATCACACTTTCCTTGCGAGCGTTAAGGTTAAGCGGCAACGTCTTAACCGCTTTATGTTTTACGTTCATGATGACGTAACGGAAGTGTGAATGACCCTAATCTTCACACTCAACAAGGACCTTACTTGTCAGAGACGGTGATTTATTAGTTAGAAGAAGAGTTTACAAGTCTAATGGGGCTAGGAGTATTTCTAAGGGCATTTGGAACAAGCTTATTGCCCTTATCATGGGAGGTGCGGCCATGGGGAGGGGGAGGGGGGAAGGGGGAGGCCACGACATCCCACTCCTTTCTCAAAGTAAGCTTCTTGTTGTTCTTCAAAAAAAAAAAAAAAAAAAAAAAAAAACTAACAAAATTAAAACAAAACTAATAAAGCAAATAAAATTAGGCGCAAGCAAGGACGGGGGTGGGGTGGGGGGAGAAGAATAAGAAATACCTTTAAGATTATATAAATACGAATCCGTTTGAGGGAGGGGAGGGGGAGGGGGGGAGGTTCCAGCGCGCCCAAAGACAGCTTTTGTCTTTCATCTGCTTTCGACACCTTCAATTCTAGAGAAAATTGTTTTGTTTTGTTTTCAGCTCTCCCGGTTCCTACTTGTACGCTAATCATGCCATTGGTTTTCATTATTAAGTGGTAGTTATTATCATTATTGTTGTTATTATTATTATTATTACCATTATTGTTGTTTGTGTCTTTACTATTGCATCAATGATAATGTCGGTATTGGTATCATTGCTATCATTGTATCTGTTTTTGTTATCATTATTGTTGTTTTTATTGTTATCATTATCCATAACTTCATAATCATCATTGTTGTTGATGTCATTATCATTATTATCATTAGCATTATCATAGTCATTCTCATCTCTATCACTCTTTTTGTCATAGCTGATTGTTAATGTTGTAATTACCATCATTATCACAAGTTTGTTGTAATCATCATCATCATCTTTATCATCCCTG
>BOPN01003609.1:30000-32500 GCA_017312705.2 Penaeus japonicus | reverse complement strand
CTCGCTCCCTCCCTCTGCCCCCTTTTTCCTCCTTCCCTCTCTCGCTCCCTCCGCCCGCTTTCCCTTTCTCCCTCTCTCGCTCCTTCCGCCCCCTTTCCTCCCCCCTCCTCCTCCCTCTCTCGCTCCCTCTCCGCCCCCCTTCCCTCCCTCCCTCTCTCTCGCTCCCTCCGCCCCCTTTCCTTTCTCCCTCTCTCGCTCCTTTCCGCCCCTTTCCCTCCCTCCCTCTCTCGCCCCTCCGCCCCCTTCCTCCCTCCCTCTCGCTCCCTCCGCCCCTTTCCCCCTCTTCTTTCTCCCTCTCTCGCTCCTTCCGCCCCTTTCCCCTCCCTCCCCTCTCTCTCGCTCCCTCCGCCCCCCTTTCCCTCCCTCCCTTCTCTCGCTCCCTCCGCCCCCCCCCTTCCCTTTCTCCCTCTCTCGCTCCTTCCGCCCCCTTTCCCTCCCTCCCTCTCTCGCTCCCTCCGCCCCCTTCCCCCCTCCCTCCCTCTCTCGCTCCCTCTCCCGCTCCCCCCCCTTTCCCTCCTTCCCCCTCTCTCTCGTTCCCTCCGGCCCCCTTCCTCCCTCCCTCTCGCTCCCCTCCGCCCCTTTTTTCCTCCCTCCCCTCCCTCTCCCCCTCTTTCCCTCCCTCCCTCTCTCTCGCTCCCTCTCCGCCCCCCCTTTCCTTCCCTCCTCTCTTTTTCCCTCCCCCTCTCTCTCTCTCTCGCTCCCTCCGCCCCCTTTCCCTCCCCTCCCTCTCTCTCTCGCTCCCTCCGCCCCCCTTTTCCCTCCCTCCCTCTCTCTCTCGCTCCCCCTCCGGCCTCCTTTCCCTCCCTCCCTCCCTCCTTCCCTCTCTCTCTCTCTCCTCCTCCCCTTTCCTCCTTCCTCTCTCCTCCCCCTCCGCCCCCTTTCCTCCCTCCCCCTCCCCTTTTCCTTCCCTCCCTCTCTCGCTCCCTCTCCCATTTTCCCTCCTCCCTCTCTCGCTCCCTCCCGCCCCCCCTTTCCCTCCCTCCCTCCCTCTCAAGTTCCTCCCTCCAGCCTGTTCATTCACACACACGCATGCAAGCGGCCCTTCAGCCTCATTAGACCTTTCTCCTGAAGTCGCTCACTCGACGGCCATTATGTCATGCGCTGAAACCCCTGTTGTGCTGCAGGTGTACTTTTGTCTCTTTGAGATGTGCTTCCGCTCTCTCTCTCTCTCTCTCTCGTTCTTTCTCTCATTATCTTTGCCTTTGTCCCATTGTCTTTCTTCTTTGTCTTTTAAAATTTTCATTAATTATCCGTCCGCCTTTTTGCGCGCTTTTCTTCTTTTTATTTGTCTTTTCGTAGTCTCTTTTCATTTGACTTTTTTGTCCTTTAATGCTTCATTTTTTTTCTTCATTTTACTTCCTTTCTTTATCTTTGATTTCTTTTTTTTTACTTTCTTTCCTTTTCTTTCCAATATTCTTTTCTTGTGTTTTTTTGATATTTTCTTTTTCTTTTTCTTTTTTTCTTTCGTCTTGTTTCCTCTTCATTTCGTCTATTTATATCTATTTCTTGTCTATCTGTCTTTTTGTGTGTGTATGTATGTATGTATATGTATGTGTATGTGTATATGTATGTGTATATGTATGTATGTATGTGTGTATGTATGTATGTATGTATGTATGTAAGTGTATATGTATATATGTATATATGTATATATGCATGTATGTATGTATGTATGTATGTACGTATGTATGTACGCATGCATGCATATATGTACGACCGTATGTATGTATTTACGTATGTGTTTACGCATGTATGCATATATGTACGACTGAACGTATGTATGTATGTACGTGTGTATGTACGTATGCATGTACGTATGTATGTACACATGTATGCATATATGTACGATCGAACGTATGTATGTATGTACGTATGTATGTACGTATGTTTGTACGTATGTACGCATGTATGCATATATGTACGACCGAACGTATGTATGTGTGTACGTATGTATGTACGCATGTATATATAGATGTACAACAGTACGTACTGTATGTATGTATGTATGTACGTATGTATGTACGCATGTATACATAGATGCACGACCATACGTATGTATGTATGTACATTAGACTGACTGGAAAAATAACTGATGAGCAAAACAGCAAAACCAGAATGAATGAATGACAATAACCGAGAAAGCACGAGGAGAGTTAACTTTTTTGATAAAAAAGAATAGGAAGAAAAAAAGAAAGAAATAAAGAAAAAAGACATTTGCAACTGATGCTAACGATGAAAAAAAGATGATGGTAATATCTATAATAATAAGCATGATAAAATGATGATGATAACAATAATAATCATGATAATGATAGTAGTGTTGATGACAATCTTGATGATGATAATAATAAGAATAATGATGATAATATTCATGAAGATAATAATCAAAATAATGATAGTAATAACAATGATGATGATGATAACAACAATAAAGCTAATCATGATGATAATGATAATAATAATAGTGATGATGGTACTGCTGTTGATGATAATGGTAACA
>BOPN01003609.1:7500-12500 GCA_017312705.2 Penaeus japonicus | reverse complement strand
TTGTAGCATTTGTCATGGGGGGGGGGGGGTGAGTGTGTGTGGGGGGGGGGGGTGAGGTCAGGGTGACATCTCGCGTCATATGAGAATTTTCCACGTTCTCCTTTCTTCCTCCCTTCTTTCTCTGTCTTCTCTGTTCCTTTCTTTATCTTTGTGTCCTCCTCCTCCAACTAGATTTACCCCTTTTCGCCATCCTTCCCTCTCGTCTCATTTCCTCGATCATCTGTTTACTTCTATTCTCATTCTTCTTTCCTTCCTTCCACCCTCCCTCCCTTCCTTCCTTCATCCTTCTATCCCCAATCACCCCTCCCTCCCCGTTCGTCCTTCATCCCTCCATCTATTTCCTTCCCCCATCTCTACCCCTTTCCTTCCCCCTCCCTCTACCTCCTTCCTTCCTCATCCCTCCATCCATTCCCTTCCCCCTCCCCTTCCCTCTACCTCCTTCCTTCCTCATCCCTCCATCCATTCCCTTCCCCCTCCCCCTTTCCCCTTTCCTATCCCCCCTACCTCTTTCCCCCTCCCTCCATCTATCTCCATCCCTGATCGCTATCCCTCCCTCCCCCCCCCCCGCCACCCCCTCCTACCCCACCCGTTAATGGTCGGGTCAGTGGAAGCTTTTGTGTGTTTGTGGGTGTTAATGCTAATGATTTTCTTTCGCTGGCAGTTGGCGAAAATATAATTGTTCACAGATAGTTGTATAATTAGTATGGTAGGTTAGTATCTTATTGGTGTCCTTATTCCTATCCTTTTATATTATTATTATGATTATTATTACTATCTATCTTTTTTTTTTCTTTCTTTCATTCGATGTTGTTATTATCTCTAGTTTGTCGTAGGTTTGTAATGCTGATATTATTCGTCATTATTTTTTTCATGATTTCTCGAAAATATAGCCTTTAACATAAAAAAAACGAAACAAAAAATACAGCTCTAAGCGAAATATTTTTGCACTAGGGATTGGGAGTTAGGTTTAGGGAGGGGTGGGGGGGGGGGTGCCAAGCACTTGTTTGACCTAGTCTGACTTGATGCGGGCGAAAGCCATATATTCTTAGTCACTTCCCCTCCCTCTCTTCCCTTCACTTCCTCTCCTCGCTCCCCCTTTTCTCCTCACTTCCTCCCGCTCTCCCCCCTTTTCCTCTAAGTTTTCTCCACCTTCTCTTTTTCTTACTTCCTCTCCCTTCTTCCTTACCTCCTCTCTCCCTACCCCTTCTCCCCTCACACCCTCTCCCCCCTACCCCTTCTTCCCTCACACCCTCTCCTCCTCTTCCTTCTCCCCCACATCCTTTTCCCCTTCCCATTCTCCCCTCACACCTTCTCCCTCTACCCCTTCTCCCCTCATACCCTCTCTTCCTCTTCCTTCTCCCCCACATCCTTTCCCCTTCCCATTCCCCTCCACTTCACCACCCTCTTGACCTCTTCCACTTCACCCTCCTCTCCCCTCTTCATCTCTCCCTTATCCTATCCACTTTCTCTCCTTCCCTCTTCCTGTGTCTTCCCCTCATGACACCCCTTTCTCCCACTTCCACTCCTTCCTCCTCCCTTTTCTTTTGTCCATCTCCTCTTCATTCCTCTCCCCTCGGTTCTTCCTTACCCCCCCCTCCCCCTGATTACCTACTGTTTGTGTTTTCGAAGGTTTGTTTTCCCCTTTTTTCATCTTTCTCTCTCTCTCTCTCTCTCTCTCTCTCTCTCTCTCTCTCTCTCTCTCTCTCTCTCTCTCTCTTTCTCTTCTCACATTCTTTCTCTTCTTTTGTCTTTCTTCTTTTATACATTTTCATCATTATTCCCTTTCTCTCTCTCTCTTTCTCAATCTCTCTCTCTCTCTCTCTCTCTCTCTCTCTCTCTCTCTCTCTCTCTCTCTCTCTCTCTCTCTCCCCCTCTCCGTCTCACTCTCACTCACTCGATTTGCCCTTTACCATATGTTTCAGTAATCTGCCCCCACCTGCTCCTTGCCCCCCCCCCCAACTCGCCTCCCTCTCTACTATCATCAAACTAAATCACTCCCCCACTCCCACCCTTTTAGTACCCCCCAACCCGTCTTTAACCCTCCCCCTCTCCTTCCATCTATCATCTTTCATACCCCTTCCTCCCCCCACCCACCCCCACCACCCCCTCCCCTACCCGCGGCTAGAGGGGGGGGGGTAATGTAGTCGTCTGACCTTGCTTGACCTTATCTCTTCTCCTTGATTAATGGTTAGCGGACAGGAGGCGCTACTGGTGATGTGTTTGGCGGTGGCGGGGGGTGGGGAGTGAGGGAGGTGGGGGTGAGGGGGTGATGGGGATGGAGGGGGTGACAGGTGGTAAGTGGGAGGGGGGTGGGGGTGGGGGGTGGGGGGCAGGTGGTAAAGGGATGAGGGAGAGGATAAGGAAGATGATGATGGAACTGGTGGGGAATGTAGGGAGGAAGGGAGGGAGGGAAGGAGGGAGGGAGGGGAGGGAGGAAGTCGCGAGGGAGGGAAGGAGGGCGGGGTTGAGAGAAAGAGAGGAAGTGAAGAGGGAAGGATTGTGAGTGGAAGAGAGGGAAGGAGAAAGTGGAAGAGAAAGAGAGGGGGGGAAAGGAAGAGAAAAGAGAGTTTGGAGGGAGGAAGGGAGGAAAAAAAAACATGTTGATAAAGATAGATTATAATGATGATAAAGACAAGTGACAATATTACTACTACTTAGGATAATGATGATGATCGTGATGATGATGAAGATAAAAAGATTATAATAATGATAATAATGGTAATGATGATGATAATGATAATGATAACAAAACTAATAATAGTGAACAATAACAATGATAATACATCCTAAAACAACAACAAAGATAACCATAACATCAACAATATCATCATTATTAGTAATGATGAAACGATCACCATTCGCATTGCTTCCTTTCCCTTCTCGATCCCTCCTTCAGCGGACTTCTCCATGGCAGGGTGATGGGTTGGGGGGGGGGGGTTAGGGGAAGAAGGGAAAAATTGGGAAGGGGAGGAGGAGGAGGAGGAGGAGGAGGGATGTTAAAGAGGAATGGGAGTAGGGGAAGAGGGGAGGATGGCCCTTATGTATATGATTGCGTGATTCTCTTTATTTATTTTCTCTCTCTCTCTCTTTCGCTCTCTTTCTCTTTCTGTCTCTTTCTCTCATTCTATTTCTTTCTCTCTCTCTCTCTCTCTCTCCTCCCTCTCTCTCTTTCTCCTCCCTCTCTCTATTTCTTCCTCTCTCTCTCTCTCACTCTCTCTCTCTCTCTCTCTCTCTCTCTCTCTCTCTCTCTCTCTCTCTCTCTCTCTCTCTCTCTCTCTCTCTCTCTCTCTCTCTCTCTCTCTCTCTCTCTCTCTCTCTCTCTCTCTCTCTCTCTCTCTCTCTCTCTCTCTCTCTCTCTCTCTCTCTCTCTCTCTCTCTCTCTCTCTCTCTCGCTCTCTCTCTTTCTATTTCTCTCTCTCTCTCTCTCTCTCTCTCTCTCTCTCTCTCTCTCTCTCTCTCTCTCTCTCTCTCTCTCTCTCTCTCTCTCTCTCTCTCTCTCTCTCTCTCTCTCTCTCTCTCTCTCTCTCTCTCTCTCTCTCTCTCGGGCGCGCGGTCAGGTAAGAGAGGGATATTATTATTCCATATTTTAATGTGTGCGTACATCTGTTTCTTACCTAGATGTTTAAACACTTAGGGAAACCTGTCGGCTATATTTATGTTATTATATAACATTTTGAATTGATGTTTGCTCTTTGAAACATGTAACGCGTTTCCTGGAAAATTGCTCCATTTTTTTAAAAAGTTCTATTTGGAAAACTTTTCAAAATGTTTCTCTGTTACTGAAAATAACAAACGCTTCCCTTTCTAACTTCACTGTTCCCAAGACAAAATTGGAAATCACAATCACATCGTTCTGGTTTCCTTTTTTTTCTCCGGAGATGAAAGTTTTATTTAATTTATCTTATTTTTTCATTTTTTTTTTCAACTCAAATCCCTTCAATTTAGCGCCAGCTACTGGTTGCTCTTTGAAAATGGGGACTATACTACTACTCTTGAATAGTACCTATGACTATGATGACTGATTCTTTTTGTCGCAGTTTCGTCTACATACTTAAATATTCTCTTCGTGTCTGTGATGAGCGATAAATATTTTGTGAGTATTTAAATTGGTCCTCTGGGTACAGGTCCTCTTAATTCCTTGGTATTTTCCTTTTCTCGACTTGCTTGAGACTGTTTTTCCCGAATTGAACAGGAAAGGAAGTCTTTTTTCTCTCTCTCTTCACACTTGCCTATCTGTTTCCGGTAAGTGTTAGATTGCATATTCAAGCACAAGTCCATTTGAGCAAATTTCCGATACATTCTTGGAGGCATTTTTAAGAATCCTCTCTAGTTTGTTCTTTATTTGTCCCCAAATTGTTGACGTTATAATAATGAAAATGATTGGCGCCTAGACTGATCCTTGGACAGTATACTTGTATAGAAAGTAGTTCAACAATTCTAAAAGTTTTCCTTGAACTCTGTCTAGGGATTTCAGTTTCCATGTCAGGATGCTGTGTGACTCTTTATCAAATGTGTGTTAGTGTGTGTGTGTGTGTTAGAATGTGTGTGTGTGTGTTAGAATGTGTGTGTGTGTTAGAATGTGTGTGTGTGTGTGTTTGTGCGTGTGTGTGTGTGTCTGTTTGTGCGTGCGTGCATGTGTGTGAGTGTGTGTATGTGTGTGGGTGTGTGTTTGTGCATGTGTGTGTGTGTGTGTATTAGAATGTATGTGTGTGTGTGTGTGTGTTAGAATGTGTGTGTTGTCTTGTGCAGTCTATTTATATATCTTTGTGAAGAACGAATAAATACAATTTCGCATTGTGCACGTTCTTATATGTGTACGTGTATACCCGTGCATGTCTAGCCAGCCGTGTGCGCGCCCCCGTGTGTGCGATTAAGCAAGACAGTAAAGAAGGTGACCTCATAGGCTTAGACATTCCCATCGAAGTGGAGGCAAGTCAGTAGCGGCGATAAGGCGATAAGAGATAACAGAGTGAGACCTTTCGAAGTGGAAAACGTGTGAA
>BOPN01003608.1:142500-153444 GCA_017312705.2 Penaeus japonicus | reverse complement strand
TGCCCTAGGGCGATGGCAGGGGTGATGCAGGCCTCCCTGGGGGACAGAATATGTAGTTGTTCTGTGTGTGGGTTTGCTGCAATTGGAGCAATCTCAATGGGCGGTCGCACCACCGAGTGCAGAAGCACTGAGTATCGCAATGGCGATACACGACCTGTGCATGAAGCACGTGGGGGTGTCAAGGTATCTCGTGGTTCTTAGAACCGTTATGAGGCTGTGGTCTCACAGGTGACCATGTGAGTTACTGGTGGTTGTATGTGGGCATCGTTCTGACCCTTTTGGCCTGATCTTATGCAGTGGTGGCTACTGTTCAAGGTCGGGGCTGATAATTATTATTTCCTATATATATTTGAATATTCCTTTCCCGCTATATAATGCATTTACAGTGAGATAATGATTTTTATGGTCACGAACACACGCGTATACACACGTACACGTATATGAACACGTACACTTACTCGTACACGCACACGCACACGCACACGCACACGCACACGCACACGCACACGCACACGCACGCGCGCACGTACACGTATACACACACACATATACTTACAGACACTTAATTTTGCCATTTATCATCACTGTCATAAATATAATATATGATTATTTTCTGCTTATTTCAGACTTTACAAGACTTCAGAACGAAAGGCCCATATAACCCATTGAAGTAATGTGGAACTGGGCCCTACAACTGCACGCAGCCCTTGTCTTTTATTTTTAATGTATTACTTTTAATGTACTTTGTATTATTTTTTTAAGTATAGCTGTTTTACCATTTTAATAAAATTTAAATATAATCATACATTACTTTTTACAATATATCAATGTAAGTCAAGTCATCATGTGAAGATGTATATACATATGTATATCAATGGTAAATGTCATTACAGCAGCAATGATATCATGCGTTCGTGTTAAAATTATGTATTCTTCGTACGTATTATGGATATAAACATCAGGTTTATGATGGGTATTTTTTTATCAATATATGTGAACTTTTATATGCAATATTACTTTGAAATTTTTCCAAACCATTAAATCAATATTCTTGGTGTGTTAATAACAGTGATTAGATCTTCTAAATCAGGGGCGGGCCAAATCCGGCCCGCGATGCAAAATATGCTGGCCCGCATATTTTGCATCATAGCTTTCAATTACAACCCTGAAACCGGAGTTGCCCGCCCTGATTTAGAAGATCTGTCACTGTTATTAACACACCAAGAATATTGATTTTATGGTTTGGAAGGGAGTTCCTAAAGTAATATTATATAAAGTTCATATTGATAAAAAAATACCCATCATATCCATAATACGTACGAAAAATACATAATTTTAACGCAGCATGATGTTGTTGGTGTACAATGTACACCAACAACATATACTATATGACTGTGAACAGGATTGAAAGTAAAATATTACATAAAGATATAAACTTTAAGTTCACAGTCATATAGTATATGTTGTTGGTGTACATTGTACACCAACAACATATCATGCGTTCGTGTTAAAATTATGTATTCTTCGTACGTATTATGGATATAAACATCAGGTTTATGATGGGTATTTTTTTATCAATATATGTGAACTTTTATATGCAATATTACTTTAGGGAATTTTTCCAAACCATTAAATCAATATTCTTGGTGTGTTAATAACAGTGATTAGATCTTCTAAATCAGGGGCGGGCCAAATCCGGCCCGCGATGCAAAATATGCTGGCCCGCATATTTTGCATCGCGAGCGGATTTAGCCCCTGAAGCGAGGTTGCCGCCCCTGATTTAGAAGTCTAATCACTGTTATTAACACACCAGAATATTTATGGTTTGGAAAATTCCTAAAGTAATATTGCATATAAAAGTTCACATATATTGATAAAAAAAATACCCATCATAAACCTGATGTTCATATCAATACGTACGAATACATAATTTTAACACAGGCGCATGATGTTGTTGGTGTACAATGTACACCAACAACATATACTATATGACTGTGAACTTAAAGTTTATATCTTTATGTAATATTTTACTTTCAATCCTGTACATTTCTATGCCAATATTTATTTAGAAAAAAGACATGGACAGTTTTGTATCATGATCAAAAGGAAAAAATGCACACAATGGTATGCATTATATTATGCAGACATGAATGAAACAAATAAAATATGTAATTAGTATTTGGCACCAATATGTGTGTTAAGGACTAGAAGCATGTTGGGGCAGAGCCTCTCAGATCCCTCTTCTAAATTTTAACCAGAACTTGGGGATTTGGTAGCAAATGAACAGATACAAATACTTGAGACTAATTAATATTAAACACCTGTGGATGTATTATGTATTATCAGTTACTATTATAGTGCAAATTATATCATCATTTTATTTATAATGTCACATAAAAGCAATAAAATTACTATACCATCTAATTTGTCCTCATTAGCAATTGCAGACTGGCCAGCTCTCCCAATGAACCAATTCCTGAGGCCAAATACATTATAAAATTGCAACTCTTTATGTTTATAACATTGTACTTAAAAATCACATAAACTACATTTCTCATATCTAAAAATGCATTAAAATATAATTCACAAGTTAATCCTACCGATACATTAAAATAAATATATATTTTTTATTTGTCTTACCTTCTAAATTTTGGTCAGGGCAAGCGGTGTAGCAATAGTTTAGCTGATGAGGTGTTGCAATATTGAGAGGCAGAGAAATGGTGACTGCACACGCGGAAGCTTCTATTCAGCTGAATGTGGCTTTTTCGTGGAGGCTTTGGATAGCCGTATATTTAGCCATAACAGACACCTGAAATGTGCCGCACGGGAACTGTAGCTTCAGCGGTTAAAATTTCGTCAAGTTAATTTAATACAATATCTCAGTTGTCCACACTTTACAACATAACTAAGTAAAATACCTTTCTTTGTCTTTTGGAAATCTACGAAAATGATGTGAAGTATGTGTATCTTATCGCCTTTTGCATACAACACATGGATATGACTTCCCAACCATTGTGATATGCGCGCTCTGAAGTTCGTCTGCTGTGCTGTCACGTTTTTTGTGAGAATGTAAATATATGACGTCATCGACGGTTGATTGTAGCGACATCTCTTAGTCGGACTACGTTATGACGTCATGGACTACTCAGAGGTCCCAGTTAGTATTATTACAGTTTTTGTCTTGGACTTACCCGTCTTACTTAATAGTCTTTGCCTACAACTGCACCAAAGACTATATATGAAAGATAGGAAAGCTTCCAAAAGGGCTGTGAGCACCAACGATCAGCTGCTAGTGTGATATCTGAACAATAGATGGCGTTGTGTCCAAGTTGTGTCGTCTGTTTGTTTACTCTTATGAAACCACTTTTTATTCAAAATGGTCTCAAAGGGTATACCATGTGTCGTGTGCCATGTCACAAAACATGAACGGCCAGAATTGGTTTTTCACACATTTCCGAAGAACAAGAAAAGGTGTGAATTTATAGGAAAAGTGTATTATTTAGTAATTAATTAGTAGTAAGTAATTAGTAGTGTAATAGTTACCCCTGGAAAAGTTTTCTTTTTGTAGTTATATATCTGAACAAGAGATGGCGCTGGTATGAGATTGCGGCCTCACATTTTCTTTAAATGGTAGGATAGGTGCTTTCCTATCTTTCATATATAGTCTTTGCTTTCAGAGGTAAAAATTATAAACAGGAATGCTGATGTAATAAACTTTATTTCAAAAATAAATGTATACATGTATAAACAATGAATACATTCCAATCATATAATGGTCCTCAAACAAAAGATCCATTGCTAAATATATAATAATAATAATAATAATAATTCATGGTTTATTGGGTCAAGAAAGTTACATATATACATATGTATATACATCTTCACATGATGACTTGACTTACATTGATATATTGTAAAAAGTAATGTATGATTATATTGAAATTTTATTAAAATGGTAAAACAGCTATACTTAAAAAAATAATACAAAGTACATTACATTCATCAGAAAAAAAACGCAGCCCTTGTCTTCCCCGTGACTGGGGGCACACAAGAGCAGACCGAGAGAATATGCGATCAATGGAATACCAAGATGGCGGCCGCTGGCGAAGCTTCGCAACCTTGAATGCGCCATTCTAATTCTGCAGCGTGTGTGTATATTGAAATGATGGAAAGATATGGAAAAGGTAAATATCTCTTTACACAAACACAAATAACACTGAAGGAAAAGCAAAATCTTACTAGAAATAAAGAAACAAACAGAGAATTAACATCATATTTTAATAACGATTCTCATTCCGTTGATTTACTCAATGATGTAGAACATATATACATATACATATACATACATATACATACATATACATACATATACATACATATACATATACATACATATACATACATATACATACATATACATACATATACATATACATATACATACATATACATACATATATGTGTGTACACATATACATATACATATACATACATATATATGTATGTGTGTACACATATACATACATAGATATGTGTGTACACATATACATATACATGTATGTATATACATGTATGTATATATATGTATATATATACACATATATTCAGCTTTGTTCACGCACGCATACATATACATACATATATGTATATGTCAGGGGTTTCGTTATTATTCAAGGTCTTTTTGGCCCCTTTGGTTTCTTTTTATGTTTGATCCTTGGAATGATTAAGCCACTCGAGGTTAAAAAGCAAACTTGGTCATATCCAAACCACATATATTTACTCTTATTTACAGCAACAAAATAAACAGAACACAAAATACAGATATGGTAGCCTTGTTTGGTATGAAGCAGGCGGCATTCTTGAGATTCAGGTTGTAACACCGGAAGTAGTGGCACCAGAGGTTGTGGAGCCAAAGGCTGTGGCACCAGAGCACAACTCGGGTCAGTTATGACAGCAATACCAGAACAGTAATACCAGAACAGTAATACCAGAACAGTAATACCAGAACAGCAGTTTAACAGCTTATCTGCATTCACCTATGGAGGATGAGTGAAGAGGCGAGAAGTGGGTCACCTACGTTGATTTGGTGGCGGGAAATCAAAAAGGAATTCGCACACACACCAACAAACAAACAAACAAACGACCAATTGGTTAATCAGCGACTGACAACAACAATTCATGTGAAACCACCAGATGAAACCCTTTACATAGCCCCCCAATTTAACTTAAATCTATTAGATTTTAGTTAAGTGGGGTTTCACGTCAATTTACATCTACCGAACATCGACTGAGGGCATCAGCACCGACGTTGTCAACACCTTTGATATACTGTATTATGAAAGAGTATGCCTGTAAGGCCAAAGACCAGCGCATAAGTCTGCCATTACTATTCCTCATATTCCGTAAATATGTTAATGGCTGTTGATCTGTCTGCAGAATGAACTCTTTACCATACAAATAAGACTTAAATCTTTCTATTCCCCACACAACAGCGAGGCATTCGCGTTCTATAACAGCGTAACGTTTCTCACGGCCTAATAATGTACGGCTGGCATATGCAATCGGCATTAATACGCCGTTAATTTCTTGTAGTAATATCGCCCCCAAGCCCGTATCAGAAGCATCAGTTCGTAAGAAAAAGGGCTTGTTATGATCGGGTAAAGTGGGGATTGGGGCATTCACTAACTTTTGCTTTAACAAGTCAATCCTAGCAATCTGTTCTTCATTCCATGATAGCATGTTGCTATTATATTTCCTCAACAATATATTGATAGGAGATACTATATCTGCAAAGTTATGAATAAATTTACGGTTAAAAGAGACAGTACCCAAAAATGATCTTAATTGTTTCTTCGTCTTTGGAAGAGGCATATCTACAATAGCTTTGATTTTATCATCCACATGTTTAAGAAAATTATTACCCAGAGTGAAACCCAAATACTTTATACAAGCATAGCCAAAGAGGCATTTATCAGGTCCAGCAGTTAGTCCGTGAGCACGTGAGCACTTTCCAGTTTTTATTGTGAACAACAATGTTATCAAAATAACTGTCAGTGTTATTTAGACCATTAATTACCCTCCTCATTAGTCTTATGAAAGTAGCGCACGCTGCTTTCAACCCGAAAGGTAATCTAGTAAATTGCATTAAACCACCCTTAGCAGCAAAAGCAATATACTGTTTGGATCGTTCGCTCAGAGGAATTTGCCAGTAGCCTTTACACAAATCTATTTCTGTGAAGAACTTATCACCCATGAAATTTCCCAGCGCTTCATCCATAGAAGGCATCGGTTCAGCATCGAATAGGCTGACATCATTTAAAGCTCGGAAATCTACACAGAATCTCCAAGTGTTATTAGACTTTTTGACAAGAACTACGGGCAAGCAATATGGCGAATCTGATGGTTCAATTACACCAAGATCTTTCATTCGCTGTACTTCGTCTTCAAATGGTTTAACCAAATTATGAGGAATTGTATAAGGTTTACGGTGCACTGGTTCGCTGGTGGTTAGTTTGATATCGTGAGTTATAGTGCTAGTTAAACCAGGGTTATTCGAAAATACGTCTGGATATTTTTCGAGCAAGTCTCTCAATTCTGCAACCTGTTTGCGAGTTAAATTTGCATTGATATTGAATTCCTTTGCAAAATTATCCATAACGGCAATATCGCACGTATCATCATTAGCTAGATCGTCGTCTACAACACACATCTGACAAACTTTTGACTCATTATAGTCTTCTCTCTTAATGAACTTTTTCATCCTATTAATGTGACAAAGTTTTACTTTACCCCTTACTCTCACCAGATAATCCACGCCGTTATCATGACGTTTCATTACCGTGTATGGACCCTTCCACTGCATAGTGAGTTTATTATGAGTCGAGGGAAGTAAGATGAACACTTCATCGCCAACAGCAAGTGAGCGAGCTTTCGCGCCGCGATCGAAATAAGCCTTATATAATTTGCTGTTGATATTAGCATGAGACGAAGCTAACTGCGCCGATTCCTCTAGTTTAGTCCTTAAATCTAGCACATAATTGTAGGAGTTCTTTACCTCACTATCCAAATCATCATTTATCCAAAGCTCATACAAAATTGTAAGCGGTCCGCGAACTCTTCGGCCATACAGCAGTTCAAAAGGGGAGTACTTCAAAGTATCATTTGGGATTTCGCGATATGCAAACAATACTGAGGGAATATATCGATCCCAGTCTTTAGGCATAGTTTCTTCAGCATCGATTTCAAAACTGCGTGAAATCGCTCTACTGTTC
The DNA here is from genome assembly GCA_017312705.2 of Penaeus japonicus. Classification (NCBI taxonomy): domain Eukaryota; kingdom Metazoa; phylum Arthropoda; class Malacostraca; order Decapoda; family Penaeidae; genus Penaeus; species Penaeus japonicus. The sequence continues at coordinate 146,173 of BOPN01003608.1, read as the reverse complement.
CATTGCAACAGGCGTGATAAGGGATCGTGAATATAGCTTTGATACACAATAATCTGTTTATTTCGTGTAGTCATATATATATATAGATATATATATATATATATATATATATACATACATATATATACATATATATATATATATTTATATTTATTTATATGTGTGTGTGTGTGTGTGTGTGTATGTGTGTGTGGAAACATATGTATATATATCAATATCTATATACATATATATATATATATATATATATATATATATATATATATATTTATATATATGTCTATTGCAACTCTGAAAACGGTTTACTTATCATGGTCATGGATACTAACGCTAATTTCTTTACTTTCCCATTAGGTGAAAAATTCTGGCATGTAGGGCAGGATCGACAAAATCGTTTCACATCGGCACCCGCACCGGGCCAGAAGAATTTATAAAATATCTTTTCGGATATTTTACGGTGCGAGAAGTGTCCACCAACAGGAGAATCGTGAGCAGTGGATAATACGTCTTGTCGGAACTTACTAGGAACCACCAATTGCTTCATTTCGATCTCAGTCTCGTTTTTACTTTGAATGCATGTCCTGTAAATGAGATCATTAATCCTTTCATACTTTACATTCACTCTATCCCCGTTGGCTAGTTTAGATATTATATCTTTTAGCGCGGGGCACTTACTCTGCTCGTTAATCAACTCTTGTTTTGAAATATCTTTAGTTTCTACATAGGCATGATTAAGGAAAGAGGATTAGCAATGTCAGCTATTTTAGTGCTTCGAGTCTGGACTCCCATCACTACATTGTCGCCATTGGACATAAGAGTATTTGCTGCTGAATCACTTGTTAAGTTTAACGAAGGGATTTTCACTCCTAGTACTATTCCGATTAGAACATCGGTGAATTTAATAGGCGCTGCGACGGCATTAGCCCAACCAGTCAGAATTCGACTCTTAACGAAACACCGAATTCCAGGAAAAGTCTTACCGACACCTAGGTAATCATATAGAGTAACGGTCTTTCGACGTTTCACACACGGGGGAATCAGAGTCTTTTACTATAACATTTGAACATCCAGAATCAAAGAATATTAACGGGTTTATTAAACAGAACCGCTTTATCTGTAGTGCTGTTCTGAGGGGTAAGATCAGTTTCAAATACAAAGTTTACTTTTGATGACCCTGACCTCGCTCGTTTTAATTCAGGGCAGTTTGGACGGATATGACCTGTTGCCTTATAATTATGACATACTGCTTCAGATTTACCTTCGCGCTTTTCGCTCGTTTCGTCTCTGGCGATAAAAGCCTTTCGCGATCTAACACTGCGATGCGCGGCTCGGAAACGATCGGCAGCTTGAGTCATATCCAAAGTGCTGTTAAATAACCTTTCCTTCAAAAATATCCACATGCCCAAGGAACAGTTACTTATTAATTGATCTCTTAATAAGAAAACACAAAGGTCATTAAATTCCTCCTTCACTTCACTAAGGCTGAGCCAACTTCTGAGATATTGATCGATTCTAGTTACCAATTGAACATACGACTCGTCACTCACTTTGCTCTCCCTGGATTGCTTACGGTAAGATTCAGCATCTAGGCAATATGTCTTAAGTAGGGCATCTTTGACACAATCATAGCTACAGAGAATATCCTTAGGCAAACTTGTGTACGTCTTCAAGGCTTTACCTGTTAAATGTGCTCCAAGATAAACATGATAAAGTTTAATTTCCATTATGCAACTCGGCAATTTTCTCGAAACGCTTGATATAATCATGAATATCATCTTTGCCCTCATTAAAATTAGGCAATTTTAAGTCAGGAAACGTGAATTGACCCGAGTATACCATCCATTGGTTTCCGATTCCCAGTTTAGCCATTTCCAATTCATGCTAGCGTTGTTTTCTCGCTTCTTCCGCCTCAAATTCTAATTTCTTAAACTCCCTCTCTTCTCTTTCTTTCTTTTTCTCCTCTCTTTCTACGTCTCCTTTGTATTTTTTTCTTCACGAGCGACTAACGTATAGATGTCTGCAGCGGAAAGTCATGCTTCTTGAGCGGTCTTTACAATGTCAGTAACATTGAAAGTAGCCATTTTAAACACGAATGAAAATAACTTGCACCTATCTAAACAAGGAAACTATTAGCTATTGTCAGCGTAACATTATTAAAGTTAGTATAAGCTAAATCAACAAATAGCACTCAGATTCTACGAAATTGCATTACGTTAAGGTTAATAAAGCCGTTAATAGTAATGGCAGATATACAGCGCCTTTACAATTAAGACGTCGTGAACGCAGCGAATAAGCTACGACCACCTGGCACACCAGTCTTACTAATCAACAAAATGCAACGACCTATCCCAGCCATGTAATTATCGCCACACAAATACTTTGAACATGGCATAACAACGACGAAACCGCGTCGAAGGGTTCGCGGACCTCTCACAATTTTGTATGAGCTTTGGACAATTGATGATCTGGATAGTGAAGTAAAGAACTACAATTACGTACTCTATTCAAGAACTAAACTAGAGGAATCGGCGCAATTACCTTCGTCTCATGCTAATATCAACAGCAAATTATATAAGGCTTATTTCGATCACAGCGCGAAAGCTCGCTCACCTGCTGTTGGAAGTAATGCTCATCCTACTTCCCGCGACTCATGATAAACTCACTATGCAGAGGAGAGGCCCATGCATGGTAATTAAACGTCATGAGAACGGCGTAGATTATCTGGTGAGAGTAAGAGGTAAAGTAAAACTTTATCACATTAATTTGAAGAAAAAGTTTATTAAGAGAGAAGATTATAATGAGTCCAAAGTTTGTCAGATGTGTCTTGTAGACGACGATCTAGCTAGTGATGATACGTGCGATATAGCTATTATGGATAATTTTGCAAAGGAATTCAATATAATGCACATTTATCTTGCAAATAAGTTGCAGAATGGAGAAACTTGCTTGAAAAATATCCATTGTATTCTCGAATAACCCAGGTTTAATTAGCATTATAACTCACGATGTCAAACTAACCACCAGCGAACCAGTGCACCGTAAACCTTATACAATTCCTCATCCTTTGGTCAAACCATTTGGAGACGAAGTACAGGATGAAAGATCTTGGTGTAGTTGAACCATCAGATTCGCCATATTGCTCGCCCGTAGTTCTTTTCTAAAAGTCTAACAACACTTGGAGGTTCTGTGTAGATTTCAGAGCTTTAAATGATGTCAGCCTATTCGATGCTGAACCGATGCCTTATATGGACGAAGCGCTGGGAAATTTCATGGGTGGTAAGTACTTCACAGAAATTGATTTGTGTAAAGGCTACTGGCAAATTCCTCTGAGCGAACGATCTAAACCGCATACTGCTTTTGCTGCAAAGTGTGATTTAATGCAATTTACTAAATTACCTTTCGGGTTGAAAACAGCATGCACAACTTTCATACAATTGCGAGCTTACGGACTAACTGCTGGACCTGATAAAGGAGTCTTTTGCTATGCTAGTCTATTTGGGTTTCCGTCTAGGGAATAATTGTTTTAAGCCTGTTGATGGTAAAATCAAAGCCATTGTAGATATGCCTCTACCAAAAACGAAGAAACAATTAAGATCATATTTGGGTACTGTTTCTTTTTACCGTAAATTTATTTATGATAGGAGATATAGAATCTCCTATCAATGTATCATTA
>BOPN01003608.1:135000-137500 GCA_017312705.2 Penaeus japonicus | reverse complement strand
GTCGTGTATATTACTGTCATTTTTTTTTATTGCACCTTTTTTCTCTCAATTGCTAAATCCTTTAATATAACGAAAATCAGCGCATTTAACTATAATCCGTTTCATTATCAGAATGGCTCAAACGTGTATTTTAAGCATTTTTGGCTATTTTCAGGGTCGTATATATTACTGTCATTTTTTTATTGCACCTTTTTTCTCTCAATTGCTAAATCCTTTAATATAACGAAAATCAGCGCATTTAACTATAATCCGTTTCATTATCAGAATGGCTCAAACGTGTATTTTAAGCATTTTTGGCTATTTTCAGGGTCGTGTATATTACTGTCATTTTTTTTTTTTTAGTGCACCTTTTTTCTCTCAATTGCTAAATCCTTTAATATAACGAAAATCAGCGCATTTAACTGTAATCCGTTTCATTATCAGAATGGCTCTAACGTGTATTTTAAGCATTTTGGGGTATTTTCAGGATCGTATATATTACTGTCAGTTTTTTAACCTTTTTTTCTCATAATTGCTAAATTCTTGAATATAACGAAAATCAGCGCATTTAACTATAATCCGTTTCATTATCAGAATGGCTCAAACGTGTTTTTTAAGCATTTTTGGCTATTTTCAGGGTCGTATATATTACTGTCATTTTTTTTATTGCACCTTTTTTCTCTCAATTGCTAAATCCTTTAATATAACGAAAAGCAGCGCATTTAACTATAATCCGTTTCATTATCAGAATGGCTCAAACGTGTATTTTAAGCATTTTTGGCTATTTTCAGGGTCGTGTATATTACTGTCATTTTTTTTTAGTGCACCTTTTTTCTCTCAATTGCTAAATCCTTTAATATAACGAAAAGCAGCGTTATATTATCGGATTGGCTCAAACGTGTATTTTAAGCATTTTTGGCTATTTTCAGTGTCGTGTATATTACTGTAATTTTTTTTATTGCACCTTTTTTCTCTCAATTGCTAAATCCTTTAACATAACGAAAATCAGCGCATTTAACTATAATCCGTTTCATTATCAGAATGGCTCAAACGTGTATTTTAAGCATTTTTGGCTATTTTCAGGGTCGTGTATATTACTGTCATTTTTTTTTTAGTGCACCTTTTTTCTCTCAATTGTATTTCCTTTAATATAACGAAAATCTGCGCATTTAACTGTAATCCGTTTCGGGATCAGAATGGCTCTAACGTGTATTTTAAGCATTTTTGGGTATTTTCAGGATCGGTTACATTACTGCCTTTTTGGCTTTTTTTGCACCTTTTTTCTCGCAATTGCTTTTTCCTTTAATATAACGAAAATCAGCGCATTTAACTGTAATCCGTTTCGTTATCAGAATGGCTCTAACGTGTATTTTAAGCATTTTTGGGTATTTTCAGGATCGGTTACATTACTGCCTTTTTTTTTTTTCTTATTGCTATTTCCTTTAATATAACGAAAATCAGCGCATTTAAATGTAATCTGTTTCGTTATGAGAATGACTCTAACGTGTATATTAAGCATTTTGGGGGTATTTTCAGGATTGGTAACATTGCTGCTTTTTTTTGCACCTTTTTTCTTTCATTGACTTTTTTCCTTTAATATAACGAAAGTCAGCGCATTTAACTGTAATCCGTTTCGTTATCAGAATGAATCTAACTTATATTATAAGCATTTTTGTGTATTTTCAGGATCGGTTACAGAACCATTCTGATAACAAAAAGGATGACAGTTAAATGAGCTGATTTTCGTTATATTAAAGGAAAAAGCAATTGCGAGAAAAAATGTGCAAAAAAGCCAAAAAAGGCAGTAATGTAACCGATCCTGAAAATACCCAAAAATGCTTAAAATACACGTTAGAGCCATTCTGATAACGAAACGGATTACAGTTAAATGCGCTGATTTTCGTTATATTAAAGGAAAAAGCAATTGCGAGAAAAAAAAGGTGCAAAAAAGCCAAAAAAGGCAGTAATGTAACCGATCCTGAAAATACCCAAAAATGCTTAAAATACACGTTAGAGCCATTCTGATAACGAAACGGATTACAGTTAAATGCGCTGATTTTCGTTATATTAAAGGAAAAAGCAATTGCGAGAAAAAAGGTGCAAAAAAGCCAAAAAAAGGCAGTAATGTAACCGATCCCGAAAATACCAAAAATGCTTAAAAAACACACGTTGTATCGATTTGATAACGAAATTTGATTACAGCAAATGCGCTGATTTCCGTTACAAGGAAAAAAGCAATTGCGAAAAAGGCGCATAAAAGCAACCAGTAATGTAACTGATCCCAAAAAATAATACTCCAAAAATGCTTAAAATACACGTTAGAGGGGCATTTGAATAAAACAATGCGCTGATTTTCAAGTTAAAGGAAAAAGCACTGATGAGACAAAAGGTGCAAAATGCATTTTTCTCGCAATTGCTTTTTATTTTAATATAACAAAAATCAGTGCATTTAACTGTAATCCGTTTCGTTATCAGAATGGCTCTAACGTGTATTTTAAGCATTTTTGGGTATTTTCAGGAT
>BOPN01003608.1:112500-115000 GCA_017312705.2 Penaeus japonicus | reverse complement strand
CCACTTCTAGCTTTGCACTGTGCCATCTAAATTCACCTGTCAAAATATTTCTTAATTCCCGTCATTATTTCACTCGTAATTCATACCTTGGCTTTTTCATCATTCTCTGGTTCAATTTTTGATAGACAGTCACCACTTACTAGCTGGAGTGGTGGCCCACCACGGACTTACTCAGGTAGTCCATGTGTAGTTTTATCTAAATACTTTTCTAGGTGGTTCAACAGAGATGGCCACTTATGTGATTCCCCATTTTTAAAGTTAAATATTTGTTTCATAGTTCCGTGAACTCTTCTAGACTGCATTTACTTCTTGATTGCTTATAATTGGGATAATTTCATGCCCTGCCCATACACTATCTATTTCTTTGTTTTTAAATACTAATTTAATTCCGGTCCGCCAAAGTAATCCACATACTGTTCAATCTTTGCACTAACTAACACTTGAGGATATTTTTCGTTTTAGAAAATACAATTCTACAAACCTGGAGTAACTGTCAATAATTGTTAACACATCTATTACCACCTTGACCTGTACAAGGTGGTAAGTTATATCCACTGATACCGTTTAGAATCCAGTGGAAATTCTTGCAATTTTGTCTTAATCCTCGTAAATCCCTTAGTCATCCCTTAATATAAGGAACTACAATAAGTTTGGTTTAAATGGCTGGACTTTTATTCTTTCCTGATTATGTAAATAAATATCCCATTGTTTACTCTCCAATAGTTACTTACTTGGCCATAACTACTAGAATTTCATTTATGTTTCTTAGTACTTAATAAACTTGGCTATATCCACCCCAAGTTATTATTTCTTGTTATTTTCTAGTACCAATGATGGAGATATATTCAATACATCACAGCCAAGCAGAGGCTCATAATCTAATCTTCCTTTTTTCTTTTACTGGCAACCATTTATTTACAGTCCATAAATTTCAAATTACTATTGGTACTTTTAACATTCCGAAAAAGAAATACTTTTTTATTGTTACTCCAACACAGTTTCGTCTGTCTGTTACGGACTATATCTAGTCTAAGCCAATTTACACATTCTTTAGGGATTATGGTATGAGATGATCCCGTGTCAACATCACATGTGGTAGTATTCCCACATACTGACACATGAATCACTGACCATGAATCCCAAAAACTCATTCAATGAGTATTAGTATTACATTAAGTACAAAATCTATTTCATCTTTTACTGTTCCTATTCGTATTACACCTAGTATATCCTGTAACTTCACGTCCTCTGCCATGGAATCTACGGGAGGGGAGGGGGAGGGGTTACCTCGTGCAACACTTCATCTGCTACTCTACTTAAATCATTGTCATCCTCATTTTTATTCTGCTTTCCCCCCCTTTGTACAAGTACTACACCTTCTAGAAGTAACTCTCTTTAAATTTCTCTAATACTACTGTCAAATCTAAAATTTGTTCTACTATTCCCAAATATTCTCCTTTTATTTCATTTACAAATACCCTTGGGCTAAAAGTTCAATTATATTCCTTTAATGTTAATTCTTTATAGGCTTCATAAGCCTTAATTAACCCATTGCGGACGGGGATAGATTCGCTTGCCCAGTCCCCAGGATGGGTTTTATTTTAGAGAGATTGAGCTTGAAGCAACATAATTTGAATCTTCCTAATCTCTTTCAGTCACTCATTGTAAATCTAGAGCCATTTTTGTGTTTTATTGAGTTTAGAGACTTATATCTGCCATATGACATGATCTGTCATTGCTGCAGTTGACTAAAATTGTAGTATATGATCCATATTGCCTCATTTTCTTAAAACTCAAGTGTGATGAAGGACGCTGTTTTATGGGAGGACAAAAGGCAACTATATTTTTTTCTTATTTTTGTGCTGTCATGAACGAATAAAAAACATATAACCACCTACAATGAAGATAGCATGAAGAGATAGGGAAGAGGAAGGAAACCTGTTTTTGTGACTGTGAGTGCCACAGTGAAAGGCATCCATATTGGCACATGAGCACGTGGATTGAGTTACCTTCCTCTTCTCGTCCTGCCTGCACATCCCTCATCTGGGTACTTAGAGCAAGAGGTCGTCAACTTGCTGTGTTCCATCGCTCTATAATGATAGTGCTGCTAGAGACAGTGAATGGGTGTCATCCAAGGCTCTTTCTCCTGCTTGCGCTAGGAGAAAGTGGTGCCATCTAGGTTTCGGACGTTAAGTTAGCTTAATATTACGGTAATTACCGTAATTATGACTGTAATTGCCATCATCATTCACTTCTTTCTCATAGCACAATAAAATAGCAAAGTGATCCAAATTCCCCGAGCGTCATGACGGCCGTCGTCAGGCCAAAAGCCCTACGTCATGTATGTCATGTCTGCAGTGGGTTAATGGGTGGAACTACTGTCTTTTTTATTCGTTCTTTAAGTGGCTGCCAATTATCTATGTTTCCCATTTAGAAGTCATGGGCTGAAGTGTTGTCTGATGAAACTGACAACTTTGGTGCATGCTAGGTCACACCTTGC
>BOPN01003608.1:105000-107500 GCA_017312705.2 Penaeus japonicus | reverse complement strand
TCTTTACAGCTTCCTTAGTAGGATATAAATATACTTCAAAGTGCCTCAAAGCTAAAATTAGAGCAAGTGTCTCTTTCTCTATGGTAGAGTAATTTCTTTGATGCTTATTAAATTTCTTAGAAAAAATAACCAGCTGGATGATCAATGCAAGCTCATCAGCCTGACATAACACTGCCCCAGCCCCATTGTCACTAGCGTCTACATAGAGCGTGAAACTCTTGTCAAAATCAGGTGAGATGAGGATAGGTGAGGATATCAACATGGCTATAATCGTCTTGAATGCATTTTCACACGAATTTGATAAGTAAACTTAACCGCTTTTCTTTAATGAACCAGTTAATGGAACAACAATATCAGAAAAATTCATCACAAGCTATTTCTATAATAGCCAGCCATGCCGAGAAACCTCATCACCTCTCTCTTCGATTTGGGTACTGGATATTTGTCAATGGCATCAATCTTGCTATTCAAAGGCTTGACTTGTCCTTGGCCAACAGTATATCCGAGGTAGTGACGTGCATGAGCGAAATCACTCTTGGCAAGGTTTACCGTTAGGTTAGCTGCAGTGAGCCTTTCAAACAGTGCCTGCAACCTCTCCAGATGCTCCATCCAGGTTTCACTAAAAATTACTATATCATCCAGATAAGCTTTACATCCAAGTAATCCTGAAATTAGACCATTAATTAAACGCTGGAAAGTTTGCGGGAGCTGTTTTTAAACCAAACGGCGTACACAGTATTGAAAGAGTCCCTCTGGTGTCACAAATGAAGATATTTCTTTCGCTCTTTCAGTCAAGGGAATCTGCCAGTAACCCTTTAACATGTCTATCTTGGTTACATGCGCTGCCTTGCCCACCTGGTCAATACAATCATCAATACGAGGTATAGGATATGAATCATCCCTAGTTAGGGTATTCACCTTCCTGAAGTCTGTACAGAATCGAATTCCTCCATCAGCCTTAGGTACTAAAATACATGGGGAACTCCAGGCACTCACACTTGGCTCAATGATTCCATTTTCCAACATGTATCGGGTCTCATCTCTCAACTGGCTACATTTTGTGGGATTAACTCTGTATGGATGTTGTTTTATTGGGCCTTTACCACCAACATCTATATCAGGATACATTAGACTAGTGCGACCCGGAACATCAGAAAATAGAGATGAAAATTCCAAAAGTAATTTAGTTAATTGTTGTTGTTTATATAAATCAAGATGTCCAAGCTTACTTTCTAAATTATTAAGAACATCTGAATTAACCAATTTAGAGTGAGGTACATTGAAAAGAGGATCATGGTCATTCTCGTGATCATTACTGATTACGTTCTTCACTTCATTAAGCATGATTACATTACCATCTTTACATTTTCTTATAGGTGGCTCATTTCGTTCCACATACTTCTTTATCTGATTAACATGGCAAAGTCGTGACTGTTTACGTTTACCAGGAGTCTGAATAACATAATTAAGGTCACAGCTTTTTCTCCACCATACAAGGTCCAAAATAGCGAGCCTTCAGTGACTGCCCAGGGACGGGTAGAAAGACGAGTACCTTTTCTCCTGGTGAAAATGATCGTGACTGAGCATCTCTGTCGTACCACATCTTCATCCGTCTCTGTGCCTCACCGAGATTCGCTCTTGCCAGCTCACAAACTCTGTTAAGTTTAAATCGAAAATCCATTACATGCTTCAGTATATCAGATTTATCATCGTTATTCAGCCATCTTTCTTTCAACATCTTGAGTGGACCTCTTACCTCATGCCCAAACACAAGCTCAAATGGGCTAAACCCCAGTGTATCCTGCCACACTCCTAATGGCAAACAACAAGAGTGGAACCATTTCATCCCACTGTTCCTCCGTCTCATGGCAGTAAATCCGTACCATATTTTTTAATGTCTGGTGGAACCTCTCCAGTGCGCCCTGCGACTCTGGGTGATAAGCGCTTGACACCTGATGCTGTATGCCCATCCGTCGCATGGCTGACTGGAACACTTTAGAAAGGAAGTTACTGCCCTGATCGGACTGAATCACCCTAGGTAACCCATATGTACAAAAGAATTTCATTAGTTCCTTGACAATTCTATTGCCACTAATCTTACGTAAAGGAATCGCCTCAGGATACCGAGTGTTGGAACACATGATAGTGAGGTGGTATTCCCAGACTTTGTTTTGGGAAGTGGGCCAACGCAGTCTATAATTACGTGACTGAAAGGTTCAGAGATCGCAGGAATTGGATACAAAGGTGCAACAGGAATTTTCTGATTAGGTTTTCCCACGACCTGGCACTGATGACACGATTTACAATACTTCACTACATCTTTGCGTAGTCCCGGCCAATAAAAATGGCTCATTTTTCTTCTACATGTTTTATTAATACCCATGTGACCTGCCAACGGTGAATCATGTGCAAGGCTGAGGATCTGTGATCTATAGGGGACTGGAACCACGACCTGGTGTATTACCTGCCTGCTCGTCTCCTGCACCCACGTGGCGAGGCC
>BOPN01003608.1:92500-100000 GCA_017312705.2 Penaeus japonicus | reverse complement strand
TTACCTTTATTTCCACCTTTATATATTGGAATTATAGTACCCTCTTTCAGTAAGCTGGCGATAATCCCCATGTCCAAAGATTTCCTCCACAAAGTTACCAGTGGCTTTGCTATGGTTTCTTTGCAATATATATATATATTTTTTTCTAATTGCTGGGATTCCATCTGGTCCAACTGCTGAGTTTGTTGAGATTTCACTTATTGCTTCAAGAATATCTTTTTCATTGAATATGAAGTCAGTGAGACATTCATCTTCGTTAATATATCAGTATAATACTAAAATGTTGTGGGTCTGATATTTTTTCTATTCTCGGGACACTATGGACTTCTTCATATGGCAATTTGAGTAATTCGGCCATTTCCTTTAAATCAGTTACCAATGCACCATTATTCTCAAGAGGCCTAATTTCTGTTCTCTTTATGTTGTTGTTGCGTAAGAAAAATATTTTGCATGCATTTTTACTAGCTTCCACAGCTCTTTTTCTTCGGCTACTTTTTGATTTACTTATAAACTTAATTTATCTTCTAATAGTTATATCTATGCTTTGATCCTTTCTCTCTTGACATGATCTGTTTTTGTTTTTGTTTTTTTTTTTCAATTTGTTAACCTTATTTTTCTTGTTTCTTAACATGATCCTTCGATCTCTTGGTATAATATTCTTGTTTCTGTTGTTTTTTTGGGGCACAAGCATTCTACAAACATCTTTACATGCATTATAAAGCTTCTTTAGTATATCATTTGGTGTTAAGAGGACGTCAATATCTTTCAGTAGCTCTTCTAGTGTTGCATTGGTTTCCCAATCTATTTGAATATGGCTAAAGTTTAAAGATCTGAGACTCTTTTCTGCTTCGGCTACCTGTTTTTCACAATTCTTTTTATCATTTAACTTATTCATTGTGATTTCAATTATTGTGTGGTCTGATTGAGCTGTATAAGTTGATGATAATTATGGTGTTTTACCTCCCTATCTTCGTGACTTAAGGTCCAGTATATTTTCTTCCCTTGTTGGAATTTTGATGATTTGGTTAAGGTAAAAAAATTCTTCAAAACCTAAAAGCATTCTCGCTTGTTTTTTTATTTTTTTATTTTTTTTATCTTTAGTGGCATTTGTTCCTATTTTTATTTTCTTTGGTTCCCAGTCAATAAAGGGGAAATTAAAATCGCCAAGTATTAGAATAGCTTCAATTTCCCTTGTATTCACAATGTAATTACTAATAATGCCGAGTGATTCATTGAAAGATGTTTCTGTTGTTTCAGGAGGTCTGTATAAAATAATGTACAGCTCTTTTGTATCTCTTGTCAATACTCCTAGTATTTCTACTGTATTATTAGAGTATTCTATTACAATATCCATTCTAGTTGCTAATTCTCTCCTGATATAAAGAGCTACTCTTCTGCTTCTCTTATTTCTATCTTTCCTTATTAGTTCATAGTTATTAATTTTAATTTCTTCATTTGTTATATCTTCATTCAGATGAGTTTCTGCAAGCCATATGTAGGTTCTGTCTGGTTACTTTTTGGATATAATTCCTATATATTTATCAATATGAGTCTCAAATACATTATTTCTTTGCGTTTCTACAATACCTATTGTTATTAGATAGCTGATGTCGTTTCCCCTATTTTGGGGAGCTGGACCTTCCCCGGTGCCATGAAGGTGGTGGTTTCATCACCTGCCTTTGTTCGAATAGGTATGCTTCGCAGGACTGAATGTCCTTGTCTATTGCTGGTGATATACCTGTGTTTTCCTGCTCTGTCCTTTTCTGTTTTCTCTTAGTTTATTTATCAATGTCTTTTGACTTTGCCTTTTCTCGTAGCTCAATTCAGGTGATATCCATGCTTCTTTATATTCGTCAATTTCCTTTAGTTTCATATTCTTTCCAATCAGTTTACATTTCTGTTTTCCAATTTCTAATTTGACCTTAATTGGCCTTGGTCTCAAAGCCTCCTTTAAATGTTGCCTTCTCTAAAGGCACTTTCAATTTTGATAATTTCATTGAGGTTCAATTTTGTTATAATATCATTAATCATCTTCATATCATTTGCTTTCCTGATTTCAGAATCATTTTCTTCTTTTTCTTCTAGATTGTATATAAAGAGCCTATTTGCTCTAAATGTATCTTCATTTACCTTCTGACTTTTCTTTTGTAGGTTGTTTTGGTTTTAGTTGCTTCTTTTTGTCACCTACAACCTTCCAGTCAGCCTCATCTTTTGTTGGTTGTTCAGGGTCTGAAATATCATTGGAATATTTTTGACCTGTTTATCTGATTTTCGCCTTACTATTTCAGAAAACAGTTTTTATTCTTCTTCATGATTTACTTTACTTGGCTCACCTTTTAGATTTTCTTATATCTTCTTTGCCTTTACTTTAACATTTTTAGTGTTTTGTACAGTCATTTCTGTTTCAATTCAGCCTTTTTTCCCCAGGCTTTTCTTTTTCTCTTGTTTTAATTAATGAATTTCAGCTTTCAATATTTGCATCTCCCTCAAGCACTGGATCTTGAAATCCTTTAATTCTTCATACATTTTCTGAATTATGCCCCTCACACTTTTTGGGTGTGCTGATTTTTTGGTCACCGATATTGGTCATAAAATCAGCAGACCATTTCCTCAACGTACTCATCCTCAATTTCTCTGACAGTAAGAGTCCTCAGGAGCGATGTCGACCTCGAAACTACTACAGCCATCAGAATATCAGAATCCGACTGAATAGGGTTAATTGCACCTAGGAGCCACGGGCCTTTCTTATCTTGAGGTGTAATTAGTGGGGATTTATGTTTGTGTTTGTGCTAAGAAGTGTTTGATTTAGTCTTCTCTTGGGCAGTTTCTTTATACATTGGTGTTTCTGGTTTGTGCAAGGTTTACGTCTACAATCACAATGCTGGGAAACCATCTATCTTTTTAGCATAATAGGGATGCTGTTTCTGAATATTTTTTATGCATGAGTATTATAAGAGATTTTGGAGTAGCATTTTGTTGTATATTGGCATGGGCGTGTTAAATGTCATGATCCTGTGAGTTGAGAATTTCTGTTCCTCCTCAAGTACTGACATGAATCTTCATGATTCGAAACTTCGGTATTTTGTATACATTTACCACAGCGACCTCATACTTGGCCGAACCCTTAGCTTAGATGGCTTCTCACGATCATGTATTTTGCCTTGATCTCCTTGGGAAAAGAGGATTAAAACCATACTCTGTGAATTTTGTTAGCCAATTGACATCAGACTTAATCAGTTAATATTTCTACTTGGATAAAAATAGATAACCATTATGAGCTTCAGTAACAGATAGCCTTTATGAACTTTAAAGCAGTGCATGGCTGCAACTCCTGTGATGTAGAATATTTTTCTGAATTATTTCCGTTGCCCCATGATGACATAGCATAAAATTTGATTGATGATGGGTGAGAGGAAGCCTAGCAGGTCCTCTTGGTTGACAGTGATGCGGTAATGGTTTCCAAAGAGGTCAGCATATGGCACTACCAGCGGTGTCTTTGTGTTGGGCCAGTTGAAGGAAGAGACATGCCAGAACTAGTGAGTATGAGCTATTTTGCGATGTGAAGAAAGAGCATGGCCCAGTCCTCAGGTAGGTGGCCCCTACTGATGACGATGGTTTCTTTATTTTTGGTCGAACTTTGTGTATCAGGGGTCATCGAGGTCCCCGAAGATTAAAAGGAGTTCTGGTGCAAGATGCGCGACGAGCAGACGGTATTTTGACATCTGTGAGATGCTCTGGAGGAGTTCGTGTATATATACAAGCTAGGAGCAGACTGGAAAGTCTTGCAACTGACATTTTGTTTGTGGTTTGTGGTCGCAATGTTGTAAAGGAAAGTATGTTGCCGTTTTTGTATCTTTATTGAGTGTAAATTTTGATTTATTTTCAGCCAATCACGAGCCAGTAATGTGCATGTGTCACATCAACAATACCCTGTTGACAGATCAGAACAAACTTTAGAACCTTCCTCCTCAGCCGGTTCCAAAAAGACCACTTCATAATTTCCATTTATGCATTTTTACTCATCCTGTTGTGTCTTAACCCACTAGTCTTTACATGCCTAGTTCTCAATCTCAACTTTAGCATTCCTTGCATAAGCGGGTTCTGCATCCTCTGTTGGTATCTTTCTTGCTGCCTCCCCTTATCTAGACTCTCTCTGTCAGCTAGTAAGGATAAGAATAAGCCAGATTAGCGGAGCGAATGCTTCGCTCGGGCTCGTATACGATATGACCTTGCCTGTGTCAGCGAGTGATGACTCGTGAAAGTGTGCCAACGAGTGTTGACTCGGTCTGACCTTGGTTCTTACCCACCGTGGTGCCCAGTCACAACAGTAACCGCCAGGCGACAGTGGAAACTCATAAGTTTGGACGGGGATCGATCTGCCGACCAAGTGTCTGCTGGTGACAGCTGTTCCATGATTTGGTCCGGCATTATTACCCAATTTATTATACGCTGCCTATTCCTTGAGGACCGCCATTATTACACATGAACCATATTTACAATTTTGATTTATTGTGGTAAATGTGCAACAATATTAGGCAATGTTTTCCTACTTGCGCTGGTTTATGATCTTGGAAAGTCGAGTGTAAAGTGAATTTTGCTATTATATTTATCCTTCTTTAAAAATTATTATTATAAACTTAGAAATTGTGTTTGTGTGAGAGAGAGATATTGTCGTAATTATATTAGTAGTAGTAGTAATAATGATATTAATGATGATGTAAGTATTTATGATAGTATTAACAGTATTGTTAATTATAGTGATGAAAGTACTAATAATACTATAACTACTACTAACAATGATGATGATAATAGTGGTAATAATAATGAAAACAATAACAAAAATAATTATGATAATGATAATTGTAATGACGATAATGAGAATAGCAATGGTAATGATAATAAAACTGATAAAACTGATGATGAAAAAATAATGATAATTTCAATGATAATAACAATCATCATCAAAATAATATCCGTGATAATACAATTATCATAATATTATCAATTATAAAAACAATTATCATAAGAGCATCAATAATATTAGAATGACAATAATGATATTTAGTTTGATAATGTAAATAACAATAATGAAATTGATAACTAGCGGTGATGATAATAATAATTATAGTAATAATAATGATAATAGTGTTAATAGTATTAATAAAAATAGTTCTGCAGTATCAGTGATAAGGATATGAATAATGATAATAATAATAACAATGATAATAATGAAAATATTAATAATTATAATAAAATTGTAATAATAATGATAGACATGATAATAATAATATTGACAATGATATTATTAATAATAAAAATAAGTATCATTATAAAAAATCTAATTAGGATTATAATGATGAAAATAATAATAAGAATAAGAAAAATAAGAAATAATGATATTAATAATTGAAATTATAATCATTATTATCATCACTATTACCATAATCATACCATAATTATAATGATGGTTATCTTCATAGCAATAATGATGATTATAGTCATAATAGTGATTATACTATACAAATATATGATATAATATAGTATAATAAGATAAAATAGTAAAATATGATATGAAAAAAGAAAAATCATACTGATAACCAAAATAATAACAGTAATGATGATAATAGTAAGAATGAAAATTATTATAATGATTATTATTGTCATAGTCATCATAATTACTTTTACTATTATGATACAAATGAAAAAAAAAATAATGAAAAGAAAAAAAATATAGATTAAATATGAAATTAATATAAAGAATAAAATAAGAATAAAACTTAATGATAATCAATTGATAAAATAAAATAAATCTTTAGATAAATGAGAGAAGAGATAACAAAATAAAATGCTGATGCAAGATATAAGAGTATGGTAGAGAGAGGAGTTCATTTATAAAAGTTGCATGGGTAAATATACATCTGACTTTGGATAATTGTTTGAAATTGTGGGCATTGCCTGAATCGTGATATTATTCAAGGAGCAAAAACTTTGGCGCATTTTGTAAATTTCTTGTTTTATTTTCTGATATTTAAAGAAGGAAGGACAATCTACGCGATTATAATAATGTGATTAACATTTTTATTACCTTATTCCTTTTTATCAAAATCAGTTTGTAAGAGTCATAGGTTACTTATTTACGCCCTCAAAGAAAGGTCACAATATAGACATAAACGATATATCTTTATTCGGTCATAACAACCCCTTTACTACATTGAGACTTGTTCGCGCCCACTCATTCTTTCACCTTATTCACAGTGTTTTATAGTAAGGTTGCCTAAAATAACAAAAGCAGTCAATTTACTTGATTTAAAAATGTTAATGGAATCTGTAAAATTACCAGTATAATCAGTCGCAAATATATGGCAATGTTCTTAATCTACTTACCTTTGAGGCCTGGTACTAAATCTCAAGAGGTCTCTCGAGTTCTTGCAAACAGAACTTGCACAGCCCAAGGCATGGAAAATATAGGATCGTACGACCATCAGTGAGCTTTGTCGTGAACTGGATGAGTGTAGGGAGGCAGACTAGCGCAGCACCTACCACGATGACCAATAGCGGCGAAATAATGAAGTAAACAATGAAAACAATATTGCAATATTTAATCAAGGAGACTGCGAATTCCTGATTTACCTGTAGAATTAGTTCAGCGTGTGGAACAGCGTCGGCATGATCGTCCTCGCCCTGTCTTGGTACGATTCGTGAAGGCAACCGACCGTGATGCAGTCATAAGGAGTGTGCGAAAACTTTGTTTATATAACATTCCTTAATGACGACCTGTGATTGGATTCACAAACAGTTAAGTCGGACCAATTTCATGCAATGAAGGGCCGCCCGATCGTTTGTAAAATATTTCCTTTTTCCTCGGTGAAGTTAATCATTAAATACGAGTCGTAGGTCACCTTTATAGAACACTGTAAGCATTTCTCAGCTCTTACCATATTATATGATGACTGAATTCCCTTCATTTCCCTTTCTGTGAGACCGCCCTTATGCAGCCGACGGCCAATGACCATCATGACTGTTCTTATAAATCTAGAGTTTGATGTTTTTTTGTTTTTTTTTCTTCACATAAAGATAAAGGCGTACGACTGCTCGATGAATAATTTATCAATATGGAGTTAAAGAAAATGAAATGCAATAATTTTCCGAAGTGAATGCTCTCTTATCGCCTCAATATCTTTATATCTTAAGCCTCAACATCCGCAGAATCCCTCCCCTTTTTCAGTTTCAGTTAACCAGATTGTTGATAGAGATGATGTGAAAAGATTCTGCGAAACCCAGTTAAAAACCTTTGTTCTTTATGCGTATGCTCATTAACTTAATGGATATACACCTTCTCAGTAGAGATACAAAAGGAGGAGGAATAGCATTATATCTAAGTAATAGACTTAGTGGTGGCATCGGCAGTGATGCCACGCTTAAGCTAACACATATTGAATGATTCTTTATGGAAACGAAGTACCCAAGAAACACTTTCATAATCGATATGATATAGAAAAA
>BOPN01003608.1:70000-77500 GCA_017312705.2 Penaeus japonicus | reverse complement strand
GGAAAAGGTTACGGGGTAGGTATGATAAAAATTAAAATCACTATCAGCAAATCTGTTACCAACAATAGTAAAATAATAATTAAGTTCTCAATCTTTGTGGTTATTCTTTCTCTAAAACTAAAAGTGGGTGATATAACGTTTACCAAAATGTTCATTTTTATTTCTGTAATGATGAATAAGAAAATGGACGATATAAAGCTCTTGAAATGTTTCCATGTAAAGATTAAAGTATATCTTATGTCATTACCATTCATGATCTGAAGCCAGTCGAAATGAGCCAAACCAAATGAAAAAAAAAAAAATACTATGGATCTTGCATTCATTAGTCTTTTTTTCGTTTAGCAGGAGAATGCTGGTTTGAAAAGAAGTAAGACTGTCTGTCGCCGTCCTATAGATAATACCACTATTTACATAATTTCTTGAATCACTACTCTAGTTGTAGTCAAATATCGTCGCACTAGTAAGAGTCACACATGTCCGAGACAGAAAGGTTCACTCACACTGGGTTCATCGTATTTCATCAAATCAAGATGACGCAATCCATCACTAAGTACGTATGGTTGAACTGGAAGTGATAGATCCTAAAGTAGACGTTAATGAAACTAGAGGTGCTAAGGGTTAGCACAAGGTGTTTTTTTCTATATCATATCGATTATGAAAGTGTTTCTTAGATACTTCGTTTCCATAAAGAATCATTCAATATGTGTTAGCCCAAGCGTGGCATCACTGCCGATGCCACCACTAAGTCTATTACTTAGATATAATGCTATTCCTCCTCCTTTTGTATCTCTACTGAGAAGGTGTATATCCATTAAGTTAATGAGCATACGCATAAAGAACAAAGGTTTTAAAAATCGGGTTTCATAAGAATCCTTTCACATCATCTCTATCAACAATCTGGTTAACTGAAACTGAAAAAGGGAGAGTTCTGCGGATGTTGAGGCTTAAGATATAAAGATATTGAGGCGATAAGAGAGCATTCACTTCGGAAAATTATTGCATTTCATTTTCTTTAACTCCATATTGATAAATTATTCATCGAGCAGTCGTACGCCTTTATCTTTATGTGAAGAAAAAAAAACAAAAAAACATCAAACTCTAGATTTATAAGAACAGTCATGATGGTCATTGGCCGTCGGCTGCATAAGGGCGGTCTCACAGAAGGGGGAAATGAAGGGAATTCAGTCATCATATAATATGGTAAGAGCTGAGAAATCAACACAGTGTTCTATAAAGGTGACCTACGACTCGTATTTAATGATTAACTTGGTACCGAGGAAAAAGGAAATATTTTACAACGATCGGGCGGCCCTTCGTATGAAATTGGTCCGACTTAACTGTTTGTGAATCCAATCACAGGTCGTCATTAAGGAATGTTATATAAGCAAAGTTTCGCACACTCCTTATGGCCTGCGATCAGGTTGCTTCACCGATCGTACCAAGACAGGGCGAGGACGATCATGCCGACGCTGTTCCACACGCTGAACTAATTCTACAGGTAAATCAGGAATTCGCAGTCTCCTTGATTAAATATTGCAATATTGTTTTCATTGTTTACTTCATTATTTCGCCGCTATTGGTCATCGTGGTAGGTGCTGCGCTAGTCTGCCTCCCTACACTCATCCAGTTCACGACAAAGCTCACTGATGGTCGTACGATCCTATATTTTCATGCCTTGGGCTGTGCAAGTTCTGTTTGCCGTCGAGGGCCTCTTGGTTGTAAACAGGCCTCAAGGTAAGTAGATTAAGAACATTGCCATATATTTGCGACTGATTATAACAGTAATTTTACAGATTCCATTAACATTTTTAAATCAAGTAAATTGACTGCTTTTGTTATTTTAGGCAACCTTACTATAAAACACTGTGAATAAGGTGAAAGATAGTGGGCGCGAACTAAGTCTCAATATGGTAAAAGGGTTGTTATGACCGAATAAAGATATATCGTTTATGTCTATATTGGGTAGACCTTTCTTTGAGGGCGTAAATAAGTAACCTATGACTCTTACAAACTGATTTTGATAAAAAGGAATAAGGTAATAAAAATGTTAATCACATTATTATAATCGCGTAGATTATTATTTCCTTCTTTAAATATCAGAAAATAAAACAAGAGAAATTTATGCAATACGTTTTTGCTCATAATATCACGATTCAGGCAATGCCCACAATTTCAAACAATTATCCAAAGTCAGATGTATATTGCCCATGCAACTTTTATAAATGAACTCCTCTCTCTACCATACTCTTATATCTTGCATCAGCATTTTATTTTGTTATCTCTTCTCTCATTTATCTAAAGATTTATTTTATTTTATCAATTGATTATCATTAAGTTTTATTCTTATTTTATTCTTTATATTAATTTCATATTTAATCTATATTTTTTTTCTTTTCATTATTTTTTTTTTCATTTGTATCATAATAGTAAAAGTAATTATGATGACTATGACAATAATAATCATTATAATAATTTTCATTCTTACTATTATCATCATTACTGTTATTATTTTGGTTATCAGTATGATTTTTCTTTTTTCATATCATATTTTACTATTTTATCTTATTATACTATATTATATCATATATTTGTATAGTATAATCACTATTATGACTATAATCATCATTATTGCTATGAAGATAACCATCATTATAATTATGGTATGATTATGGTAATAGTGATGATACGATTATAATTTCAATTATTAATATCATTATTTCTTATTTTTCTTATTCTTATTATTATTTTCATCATTATAATCCTAATTAGATTTTTTATAATGATACTTATTTTTATTATTAATAATATCATTGTCAATATTATTATTATCATGTCTATCATTATTATTACAATTTTATTATAATTATTAATATTTTCATTATTATCATTGTTATTATTATTATCATTATTCATATCCTTATCACTGATACTGCAGAACTATTTTTATTAATACTATTAACACTATTATCATTATTATTACTATAATTATTATTATCATCACCGCTAGTTATCAATTTCATTATTGTTATTTACATTATCGAAATCAATATCATTATTGTCATTCTAATATTATTGATGCTCTTATGATAATTGTTTTTATAATTGATAATATTATGATAATTGTATTATCACGGATATTATTTTGATGATGATTGTTGTCATTGAAATTATCATTATTTTTTCATCATCAGTTTTATCAGTTTTATTATCATTACCATTGCTATTCTCATTATCGTCATTACAATTATCATTATCATAATTATTTTTGTTATTGTTTTCATTATTATTACCACTATTATCATCATCATTGTTAGTAGTAGTTATAGTATTATTAGTACTTTCATCACTATAATTAACAATACTGTTAATACTATCATAAATACTTACATCATCATTAATATCATTATTACTACTACTACTAATATAATTACGACAATATCTCTCTCTCACACAAACACAATTTCTAAGTTTATAATAATAATTTTTAAAGAAGGATAAATATAATAGCAAAATTCACTTTACACTCGACTTTCCAAGATCATAAACCAGCGCAAGTAGGAAAACATTGCCTAATATTGTTGCACATTTACCACAATAAATCAAAATTGTAAATATGGTTCATGTGTAATAATGGCGGTCCTCACAGAATAGGCAGCGTATAATAAATTGGGTAATAATGCCGGACCAAATCATGGAACAGCTGTCACCAGCAGACACTTGGTCGGCAGATCGATCCCCGTCCAAACTTATGAGTTTCCACTGTCGCCTGGCGGTTACTGTTGTGACTGGGCACCACGGTGGGTAAGAACCAAGGTCAGACCGAGTCAACACTCGTTGGCACACTTTCACGAGTCATCACTCGCTGACACAGGCAAGGTCACTATACTGTATACGAGCCCCGATGACATCTGCTCCGCTAATCTGGCTTATTCTTATCCTTACTAGCTGACAGAGAGAGTCTAGATAAGGGGAGGCAGCAAGAAAGATACCAACAGAGGATGCAGAACCCGCTTATGCAAGGAATGCTAAAGTTGAGATTGAGAACTAGGCATGTAAAGACTAGTGGGTTAAGACACAACAGGATGAGTAAAAATGCATAAATGGAAATTATGAAGTGTTATGGACGCTGGGGGTGAAGGTTCTAAAGTTTGTTCTGATCTGTCAACAGGGTATTGTTGATGTGACACATGCACATTACTGGCTCGTGATTGGCTGAAAATAAATCAAAATTTACACTCAATAAAGATACAAAAACGGCAACATACTTTCCTTTACAACATTGGTGACCACAAACCACAAACAAAATGTCAGTTGCTTGCAAGACTTCCAGTCTGCTCCCTAGCTAATATATATACACGAACTCCTCCAGAGCATCTCACAGATGTCAAAATACCGTCTGCTCGTCGCGCATCTTGCACCAGAACTCCTTTTAATCTTCGGGGACCTCGATGACCCCTGATACACAAAGTTCGACCGTATCAAAGAAACCATCGTCATCGTAGGGGCCACCTTACCTGAGGACTGGGCCATGCTCTTTCTTCACATCGCAAAATAGCTCATACTCACTAGTTCTGGCATGTCTCTTTAGCGGCCCAACACACAAAGACCGCTGGTAGTGCCATATGCTGACCTCTTTGGAAACCATTACCGCATCACTGTCAATAAGAGGACCTGCTAGGCTTCCACTCTCACCATCATCAATCACCCTTATGCTATGTCATCATGGTGGGCGAAATAATTCGAAATATTCTACATCACAGGAGTTGCAGCCATGCACTGCTTTAAAGTTCATAAAGGCTATCTGTTACTGAAGCTCATAATGGTTATCTATTTTTATCCAAGTAGAAATAGATGACCCGATTCGTCTCGACAATTGGCTAACAAAAATTCACAGAGTATGGTTTTAATCCTCTTTTCCCAAGGAGATCAAGGCAAAATACATGATCGTGAGAAGCCATCTAAGCTAAGGGTTCGGCCAAGTATGAGGTCGCTGTGGTAAATGTATACAAAATACCGAAGTTTCGAATCATGAAGATTCATGTCAGTACTTGAGGAGGAACAAGATTCTCAACTCACAGGATCATGACATTTAACACGCCCATGCCAATATACAACAAAATGCTACTCCAAAATCTCTTATAATACTCATGCATAAAAAATATTCAGAAACAGCATCCCTATTATGCTAAAAAGATAGATGGTTTCCCAGCATTGTGATTGTAGACGTAAACCTTGCACAAACCAGAAACACCAATGTATAAAGAAGCCTTGCCCAAAGAGAAGACTAAATCAAACACTTCTTAGCACAAACACAAACATAAATCCCACTAATTACACCTCAAGATAAAGAAGGCCCGTGGCTCCCAGGGTGCAATTAACCCTATTCAGTCAGTTCTGATATTCTGATGGCTGTAGTAGTTTCGAGGTCGACATCGCTCCTGAGGACTCTTACTGTCAGAGAAATTCTCGAGGGATGAGTACGTTTCAGGAAATGGTCTGCTGATTTTATGACCAATATCGGTGACCAAAAAATCAGCACACCCAAAAAGTGTGAGGGGCATAATTCAGAAAATGTATGAAGAATTAAAGGATTTCAAGATCCAGTGCTTGAGGGAGATGCAAATATTGAAAGCTGAAATTCATTAATTAAAACAAGAGAAAAAAGAAAAGCCTAAAGAAAAAAAGGCTGAATTGGAAACAGAAATGACTGTACAAAACACTAAAAATGTTAAAGTAAAGGCAAAGAAGATATAAGAAAATCTAAAAGGTGAGCCAAGTAAAGTAAATCATGAAGAAGAATAAAAACTGTTTTCTGAAATAGTAAGGCGAAAATCAGATAAACAGGTCAAAAATATTCTAGACAATGATATTTCAGACACTGAACAACCAAAAAAAGATGAGGCTGACTGGAAGGTTGTAGGTGACAAAAGAAGCTTAATAGAAACCAAAACAACCTACAAAGAAAAGTCAGAGAGAAGAAAAATGAAGATGCATTTAAGAGCAAATAGGCTCTTTATATACAATCTAGAAGAAAAAGAAGAAAATGATTCTGAAATCAGGAAAGCAAATGATATGAAGATGATTAATGATATTATAACAAAATTGAACCTCAATGAAATTATCAAAATTGAAAGTGCCTTTAGAAGGCAAATATTTAAGGAGGCTTTTGAGACCAAGGCCAATTAAGGTCAAATTAGAAAATGAAAAACAGAAATGGAAACTGATTGGAAAGAATATGAAACTAAAGGAAATTGACGAATATAAAGAAGCATGGATATCACCTGAATTGAGCTACGAGAAAAGGCAAAGTCAAAAGACATTGATAAATAAACTAAGAGAAAACAGAAAAGGACAGAGCAGGAAAACACAGGTATATCACCAGCAATAGACAAGGACATTCAGTCCTGCGAAGCATACCTATTCGAACAAAGGCAGGTGATGAACGACCACGCTACACCGGGGGAGGTCCAGCTCCCCCAAAATAGGGGGAAACGACATCAGCTATCTAATAACAATAGGTATTGTAGAAACGCAAAGAAATAATGTATTTGAGACTCATATTGATAAATATATAGGAATTATATCCAAAAAGTAACCAGACAGAACCTACATATGGCTTGCAGAAACTCATCTGAATGAAGATATAACAAATGAAGAAATTAAAATTAATAACTATGAACTAATAAGGAAAGATAGAAATAAGAGAAGCAGAAGAGTAGCTCTTTATATCAGGAGAGAATTAGCAACTAGAATGGATATTGTAATAGAATACTCTAATAATACAGTAGAAATACTAGGAGTATTGACAAGAGATACAAAAGAGCTGTACATTATTTTATACAGACCTCCTGAAACAACAGAAACATCTTTCAATGAATCACTCGGCATTATTAGTAATTACATTGTGAATACAAGGGAAATTGAAGCTATTCAATATGGCATTTAATTTCCCCTTTATTGACTGGGAACCAAAGAAAATAAAAATAGGAACAAATGCCACTAAAGATAAAAAAAATAAAAAAATAAAAAAACAAGCGAGAATGCTTTTAGGTTTTTTTTGAAATTTTTTACCTTAACCAAATCATCAAAATTCCAACAAGGGAAGAAAATATACTGGACCTTGTTTTTACTAATATAGGGGATGTACACACCATAATTATCATCAACTTATACAGCTCAATCAGACCACACAATAATTGAAATCACAATGAATAAGTTAAATGATAAAAAGAATTGTGAAAAACAGGTAGCCGAAGCAGAAAAGAGTCTCAGATCTTTAAACTTTAGCCATATTCAAATAGATTGGGAAAAAATAAATGCAACACTAGAAGAGTCACTGAAAGATATTGACGTCCTCTTAACACCAAATGATATACTAAAGAAGCTTTATAATGCATGTAAAGATGTTTGTAGAATACTTGTGCCCCAAAAAAACAACAGAAACAGAATATTACCAAGAGATCGAAGGATCATGTTAAGAAACAAGAAAAATAAGGTTAA
>BOPN01003608.1:62500-65000 GCA_017312705.2 Penaeus japonicus | reverse complement strand
TCAAAACGGATTTCTTTGATAAAGACGTAACTGTGGGAGTAGTGCCTGAAATTGCCACATAGAAGGTGTATCATTTATATTGGCAAATGACTTGGCAGGAGATAGGGTATTTGTTAAAACCAAAACTAATGTTGCAATTCTAAGATCTCCAGACCTAAACAGCGGTAGAGAGATGGCAGAGGATGTGATGGATGTGTTCCCTGCCTGTGCGGTCAGGAGGGCCATGAAAATTCATGGGCGTGTTGAACATAAACCTGCCCATGATACTCACAAGAAAATACGCGTGAGTGAGTGTGCGTCTAATAATGACAAGGTATGTGGTGATGGAATTGATGTGAGTGGTGATGAGATAGCCTCATTGTTTAGCCACAAGACTGGTGTTATAGAGAACAAGCTAAGTGGTTTCCCTGTTGACAAAGGGAGGCTTGTAGATCAGCAAAAATGTGACGCAGAACTGTGTAAAATTGCTGAATTAGCTTGGTCATAAGCTGGGGTGTCAGGTGTACCTACGGGTTACTATAAGAAGGATGGCATCTTGATGAGAAAATGGAGGCCTCGCCACGTGGGTGCAGGGAGACGAGTGGCGGGTAATACACCAGGTCGTGGTTCCAGTCTAAGTCACCGAATCCTCAGCCTTGCACATGATTCACCGTTGGCAGGTCACATGGGTATTAATAAAACATGTAGAAGAAAAATGAGCCATTTTTATTGGCCGGGACTACGCAAAGATGTAGTGAAGTATTGTAAATCGTGTCATCAGTGCCAGGTCATTGGGAAAACCTAATCGAAAAATTCCTGTTGCACCTTTGTATCCAATTCCTGCGATCTCTGAACCTTTCAGTCACGTAATTATAGACTGCGTTGGCCCACTTCCCAAAACAAAGTCTGGGAATAATTACCTCCTCACTATCATGTGTTCCAACACTCGGTATCCTGAGGCGATTCCTTTACGTAATATTAGTGGCAATAGAATTGTCAAGGAACTAATGAAATTCTTTTGTACATATGGGTTACCTAGGGTGATTCAGTCCGATCAGGGCAGTAACTTCCTTTCTAAAGTGTTCCAGTCAGCCATGCGACGGATGGGCATACAGCATCAGGTGTCAAGCGCTTATCACCCAGAGTCGCAGGGCGCACTGGAGAGGTTCCACCAGACATTAAAAAATATGGTACGGATTTACTGCCATGAATGGAGGAACAGTGGGATGAAATGGTTCCGCATTTGCCATTAGGGAGTGTGTACAGGATACACTGGGGTTTAGCCCATTTGAGCTTGTGTTTGGGCATGAGGTAAGAGGTCCACTCAAGATGTTGAAAGAAAGATGGCTGAATAACGATGATAAATCTGATATACTGAAGCATGTAATGGATTTTCGATTTAAACTTAACAGAGTTTGTGAGCTGGCAAGTGAATCTCGGTGAGGCACAGAGACGGATGAAGATGTGGTACGACAGAGATGCTCAGTCACGATCATTTTCACCAGGAGAAAAGGTACTCGTCTTTCTACCGTCTAGGCAGTCACTGAGAATATTTTGGACATATCTATACAGTGGAGAAAAAGCTGTGACCTTAATTATGTTATTCAGACTCTGGTAAACAATAAACAGTCACGACTTTGCCATGTTAATCAGATAAAGAAGTATGTGGAACGAAATGAGCCACCTATAAGAAAATGTAAAGATGGTAATGTAATCATGCTTAATGAAGTGAAGAACGTAATCAGTAATGATCACGAGAATGACCATGATCCTCTTTTCAATGTACCTCACTCTAAATTGGTTAATTCAGATGTTCTTAATAATTTAGAAGATAAGCTTGGACATCTTGATTTATATAAACAACAACAATTAACTAAATTACTTTTGGAATTTTCATCTCTATTTTCTGATGTTCCGGGTCGCACTAGTCTAATGTATCCTGATATAGATGTTGGTGGTAAAGGCCCAATAAAACAACATCCATACAGAGTTAATCCCACAAAATGTAGCCAGTTGAGAGATGAGACCCGATACATGTTGGAAAATGGAGATCATTGAGCCAAAAGTGTAGTCACAGGTTCCCCATGTATTTTAGTACCTAAGGCTGATGGAGGAATTCGATTCTGTACAGACTTCAAGTTGAATACCCTAACTAGGGATGATTCATATCCTATACCTCGTATTGATGATTGTATTGACCAGGTGGGCAAGGCAAAGTATGTAACCAAGATAGACATGTTAAAGGGTTACTGGCAGATTCCCTTGACTGAAAGAGCGAAAGAAATATCTTCATTTGTGACACCAGAGGGACTCTTTCAATACTGTGTAATGCCGTTTGGTTTAAAAACAGCTCCCGCAACCTTCCAGCGTTTAATTAATGGTCTAATTTCAGGATTACTTGGATGTAAAGCTTATCTGGATGATATAGTAATTTTTAGTGAAACCTGGATGGAGCATCTGGAGAAGTTTGCAGGCACGAAAGGCTCACACCTTTGGCTAACCTAACAGTAAACCTTGCCAA
>BOPN01003608.1:50000-57500 GCA_017312705.2 Penaeus japonicus | reverse complement strand
GGATGAAACCTTATGTACGAAACTTAATGTAATTATGCCGAGTTTCAGATAATTCTATGGAGTGGATGCATTATAGAAAAATATAAATCATATATAAATGTATCATTTAGCAAAGTTGTAGCTTACAACAGGCACTTAGTCAAAGGTGACATTCCCCAAACATAGCTATAATTCTGTTATATAATAGTGATTTATGCAACAGTAATCATGATCACCAAAGGGTTTAGTATTATGATGGATGGAAAGAGTATCTGGTCAGCAGTAGAAGTAGCTGAAGTGCCATTGGCAATTTTGGTAAAGTCAGCAGTAGAGAAGATCATGACTTAAAATAGGTTGCACTAAACAATTAAAGATTGAAACTTGGTAGGACTTTCAATTAAGATTACATTTGGAGAATGAGTTGAGAAGATGAAATTGTTCTCAAAGGATGATGAGGCAAGGTGTGACCTAGCATGCCAAAGTTGTCAGTTTCATCGGGCTAACACTTCAGCCCATGACTTCTAAATAGGAAACATGGAAGATAGTGGCAGCCACTTAAGAAACGAATAAAAAAGACAGTAGTTCCACCCATTAACCCACTGCAGACATGACATACATGACGTAGGGCTTTTTGGCTAGCGACGGCCGTCATGACGCTCGGGAATTGGATCACTTTGCTATTTTATTGTGCTATGAGAAAGAAGTGAGTGATGATGGCAATTACAGTCATAATTACGGTAATTACCGTAATATTAAGCTAACTTAACGTCCGAAACCTAGATGGCACACTTTCTCTAGCGCAAGCAGAAAGAGCCTGAATGTTTCACCCATTCACTGTCTCTAGCAGCACTATCATTATAGAGCGATGGAACACAACAGTTGACAGCCTCTTGCTCTAAGTACCCAGATGAGGATGTGCAGGCAGGACGAGAAGGAAGGTAACTCAATCCATGTGCCAATATGGATGCCTTTCACTGTGGCACTCACAGTCACAAAAACAGGTTTCCTTCCTCTTCCCTATCTCTTCATGCTATCTTCATTGTAGGTGCGTTTACTATGTTTTTATTCGTTCATGACAGCACAAAATAAGTTGCCTTTTGTCCTCCCATAAAACAGCAATCCTTCTATCACACTGAGTTTTAAGAAAATGAGGCAATATGGATCATATACTACAATTTTAGTCAACTGCAGCAATGACAGATCATGTCATATAGCGGGTCTCGTCTCTAAACTCAATAAAACACAAAAATGGCTCTAGATTTACAATGAGTGACTGAAAGAGATTAGGAAGATTCAAATTATGTTGCTTCAAGCTCAATCTCTCTAAAATAAAACCCATCCTGGGGACTGGGCAAGCGAATCTATCCCCCGTCCGCAATGGGTTAGTGGAGGCTTATGAAGCCTATAAAGAATTAACATTAAAGGAATATAATTGAACTTTTAGCCCAAGGGTATTTGTAAATGAAATAAAAGGAGAATATTTGGGAATAGTAGAACAAATTTTAGATTTGACAGTAGTATTAGAGAAATTTAAAGAGGATTACTTCTAGAAGGTGTAGTACTTGTACAAAGGGGGGGAAAGCAGAATAAAAATGAGGATGACAATGATTTAAGTAAGTAGCAGATGGTATTGCACGAGTAACCCCTCCCCCTCCCCTCCCGTAGATTCCATGGCAGAGGACGTGAAGTTGGGATATACTAGGTGTAATACGAATAGGAACAGTAAAAGATGAAATAGATTTTGTACTTAATACTAATACTCATTGAATGAGTTTTTGGGATTCATGGTCAGTGATTCATGTGTCAGTATGTGGGAATACTACCACATGTGATGTTGACACGGGATCATCTCATACCATAATCCCTAAAGAATGTGTAAATTGGCTTAGACTAGATATAGTCCGTAACAGACAGACGAAACTGTGTTGGAGTAACAATAAAAAAGTATTTCTTTTTCGGAATCCAAAAAAGTACCAATAGTAATTTGAAAAATTTGGACATATAATAAATGGTTGCCAGTAAAAGAAAAAAGGAAGATTAGATTATGAGCCTCTGCTTGGCTGTGATGTATTGAATATATCTCCATCATTGGTACTAGAAAGCTAACAAGAAATAATAACTTGGGTGGATATATTAAGTTTATTAAGTACTAAGAAACATAAAATGAAATTTAGTAGTTATGGCCAAGTAAGTAACTATTGAGAGTAAACAATGGGATATTTATTTACATAATCAGGAAAGAATAAAAGTCCAGCCATTTAAACCAAACTTATTATTTACAGTTCCTTATATTAAGGGATGACTAAGGGGATTTACGAGGATTAAGACAAAATTGCACGTCCATTCCGGTTGAAGATTTCTTGGAAAATGTTGAATCTATGATTATTCAAGGTGGAATGTCTAGAGACAAACCCCTCTTTCGGCAATAAATGCATCAACGGCTGAAACGTTTAGAGCTTACCTCAGCGAAAGTGACGCGATTAACGCCTTTGGAGCTGCCATCCAAATTGCGCAGTTGGAGTTATTTCAAGGATATATTTAGATCTTCGTTCAAATCCTTGGATGTAAATCACCATATTCGGATTCATGAACTTATTCAATTAAAGCCTGCTTCCTTGTCCGAAGAAGGCATTCGATACTTTATCAATCAGCTTCGGGTTCAAGTTTCAAAATGGGTTAAGGGTATTACACAACCGCGGCTCCCATCAATCCTTGTTCAACGAACATCACGTCTCACTATGATGTATATGGTCAAATCTATCACAATTGCTTCTTTACCTACTTCTGTACAAGAGCAAGTTTGGGAACCCTGTGAAGATACTGATTTACTTAAGTTACCCGGCGAATTTGCCAAGTCAATCAGAGAGAAGGCTCCCGCAGTATCAGTCAATGCAGGCGTTCCCACGACTAAGGCAAACACGACCACACAAGACAACACGCACCCTTGCATGCTTACAAACAAACACAAACAACCAAACGACAAACCACAACGCAACCCTAACCCGCAGTTCCACAACCATGACACGAAAACACAACACTCAAGACAAACCTCCCCTCACAGATATAATACGGGACATAAAACTCGCTTTCCCCCGTCATCTAACTCACCTCATGTACCCAGACGTAAACAACCTTGTGTCACGAATTGGGCACCAGACAGGGATCAGTGTTTTAATTGTTGTGCAAAAGGTCACGGTGCCGACTCATGTTATTCGACACCGTACTGTCCTTATCATGGCACGCGCTCACACCCTTGGGCTCACTGCTCGGCGTTCCCTGACCAGGTGGATCAAACTTACAGATTGCTCCAGCAACGCCAAGCAAACCGCCATTTTTTAGGGAAAAGCCAAAAACACCCAGACACGGCAACACTACAAGCACAATACCGGTAACACATCACATTGTCTCAACTAGTTGCATCCCTAATGATATCACTCAACCGCCTTTGCTTCCATCTATATTGAATGACAAGCCTGCATATTTCTTCTTAGACACCGGATCTTCTTGTTCTGTGGTCTCGTTGAATACCTTGCGGAATTTTGATTTATCATTAGAATTGCAACCGAGTCAAACCACCATTTGCGGGATAACAGGAGATAAGGTATCAGCTTTAGGCAGCAAAGTCCTTAACATTTCTCTTGGTAGTGAAATTTTTGCTCACAAGTTTGTCATAGTAGAATCTAATTTTACCCCGGGACACCTCTTGTTGGGTCATGATTTCTTATACCGTACGGGTATTTCCCTCCACCCTCAGAGTAATAGCATTACTTTTAATGGTCAGAATTACCTGTTAAGGACTCCCTCTTGCCTATGGACGCATGCCGACCCCTTCACACCCGCAATGACAATCTATGAAGTCACACATGACCATAATCACACCATGTCTACACCTCACTTTCCATCCTCTCCTCCCCACCACCCCCCTACCCCTCCCACCCGCCCTCGCTTCACCTCTCCTCTCGCTGCGCGCGCACCCGCATCACGCAAGCCTTCGCGCACAAAACACATTGACGACTGTGCGAAATCTTGGACCGCTAATGATAATGCTCCTAAGTTTATAGCTAGTGCTACCACTACTATTCCGGCATTTCATGATCTACTGATAGACGTTTCTTGTCCTTCGGCAAATGGAACTGCTTTAATATTACCTGATAATATACGAGTAAAAGGTTGTTCAACATTACCTTCCTTGTATAATATCACTGATAATAGATGTCAGGTGCATGTATTTAATCTTACCCCGGCCCCATTGACTATTAACGCTGGTGTACCTGTAATATCTTATGAATTCACAGACTTGCCTATCTGCGAATTTGATTTACCTGTTCCCTCCCCTGTTTTTTCTGCAACATCATCTTCCCCTGATGAGCAGAGCTCTCATCATATTCTGAAGCAAAATTTAGATTTTCATGAAGGATATGATATTTTGAATAACTTCTTTAAAGAATTCCCAAGTGTACTGCCAACCAAGGACCGTCCTATCGGAAAAACAACATTGCTTCAACACTCCATTACCCTCGAGCCTGATGCTAAGCCTTCATTGCATACCGAGTTCGAATCCACTCATTCGAAGCGACAGGCCTTGGAAAAGGAAGTTAAAACAATGTTAGACATGAATCTTATTCAACCAAGCAATTCACCCTGGGCCTCCCCCCTCCTCCTTGTTCCAAAGAAGGATAATACTTTCCGCCCAGTGGTCGACTATGGGATTGAATAAAGTGACAGTGCAGAATTCATTCCCAATTCCTAATCTTAGATTGTTGTTGCAGAACACTGGCTCTAATAATAAGATTTTTCAACTATTGACCTTGCCTATGACTTCTGGATTCCTATGGCTCTGAAGAAAGCGTGCCATATACGGCTTTCTCGACTCATATGGGACACTTTGAATTTTTAGTATGTCCTTTTGGCCTTCGCAATTCTCCTCTCACATTTAGCAGATTAATGTCACTTGTACTATCAGGATTAATTAATGATCAGGTCCTAGTGTATTTAGATATTTTAATTTGCTCACCCTCCCTCTCTGAACACAAGAATAAATTGCATCAGGTTTTCAATAGGCTATCAACTGCAGGATCATGTATTCAACCTAGCAAGTGTCAGTTCTTCAAGTCTAAGTTAGAATTCTTAGGCCATACCTTGTCATCTAAAGGTATTGCACCTAATGATTCAAAAGTTAAAACCATCGCAAACTTTCAACACCTAAGAACCAGAAGGAATTGAAATCATTTTTAGGCCTTTCGGTTTACAGGCCGTTCATTCAAGGTTACGGGTCCATCGCGACACCAGCAACCATCTCCTTAAAAAGGATACAACTTGGCAGTGGACAGACGAGGAAAAAGCCGCATTTACAACTCTTAAATCGCGACTAATTAAGGCTCCACTCTTAGCCTTCCCCGATTTCAGTTTGCCTTTTGTCCTCACCACTGATGCCTCCAAACACTCAGGCTCCAGAGCAGTACTCCACCAGAAACATGGCCATTCTGGAAAAACGCAGCCCATTGCTTTTGCAAGTCGCGCCCTCAATTCAGCGGAGAAACGCTATCACACGACGGACCGTGAACTACTCAGTATCACATGGGCCCTCCGTCACTTTCGAGAGCTAATCTTGGGATATCAGATAGAAGTGCACACTGATCATTCCCCCCTCACGTCCATATTTAAGGGTAGGGACCCTCATGGACGACGCGCCCGCGCAATTGAAATTCTTGCAGAGTTTGACGTCACCATTGTTTATTTACCCGGGAAACAAAATGTCGTTGCCGACGCGCTATCACGCGCTCCTCTCTCTGACGCTCACAACCTGCGCAAGATCTAGCTCTCGCCCACCTTTGCCTCCCGCAAGGTGAAATTCTCTGACATTGCACCGATCTTGGTAAATACTGCCGCGCCTACCGTTGAATTTCCTTCGGAGGACGAGATCCGGTCTGCACATGTTAATGGTCGCCGTTCCGACCCCATTCATTCTGTTACCGCCCCGGTCTTGGCTGCCCCAGCCGTACCTCCCATGGACCCACCCACGGAGGACGAGATCCGGATAGCGCAACGTAATGATAATCTGTACGGCCCCTTAATTCAAGCTTTAGAAAGGAATGAAAGACCTCCCCCTAGCAGACATGTTCGAGTAAGTCAACTTTACCTCGATGCTAACGGTCTACTTTGCTACAAGTCTCGATATAGGACAAGAAAGCTTAAGGCATCTCGTAAGCTTGTAGTTATTCCTGAATCTCTTGAAGGTCGAATCCATCCTCTTTTCCATGGGGTCGAAAGAAGCTTTTGCATGGTAGTGCAAGGCAATTCGCGAAACAACGCTTCTTCCCACACCTTATTAGCAAAGTCTTGTAAGCAATGCCCATATTACAAAGGAAATACTATTATTGTACAGTGAAATATGACATTCCAGACTTTCCTTTCCAGAAAGTCTCTTGCGACACACTGTCAGGTTTTCTACCTTCTCGCAATGGAAATCGTTATATTTTAGTCTTCATTGATAACTTCACTCGTTTTTGTGAACTAGTCCCCGTGCCCAACAAAACAGCAAATGTTGTTGCACAGGCTTTTCCCGACTTCTGTCATAGACATTCAGCCCCCATGTATTTTTCAACTGATAACGGGACTGAATTTCATAACAAAGTCATGGATAAGTTATATGATATCATGAATGTAACTCGTGTTAACATTCTCCCTTACCGCCCACAAAGTAATGGTATTACAGAAAGGCTCAACTTCTCCATCCTCTCATTAATGAGATTGCTTGTTGATGCGACATTGGACACATGGGATGAATCACTATTGACAATCCAGTCTTGTATTAATAGTACATTCCATTCTTCCTTAGGTGATACCCCACATTTTCTTTTATATGGAATGGATAAAAAGACTACCCTATGACCTCTTTGATGAAGGTCAAGTTCCTTCATATAATGATAATTATGCTGAATATCTCCTAAATAGAAACAAGTCCATCTTTCAGATCACAAAGAAGCATTTGACTAATTCCAGAGATAAAATACTGTCATTTCAACACAAAGTGGCCCGCCACAAGGACATTGAAGTTGGAGCATTAGTATTTAGAAAAGTCAACCAACCACTCAATATTAAGTCAAAGCTTGCTCCTAGATTTGAAGGTCCATTTAGAGTAATTAGTGTAAAGAACAATAAGGCCTACATTAAATGCATACAGTCAGATGAACAATCTTGGTCTCATTTCGACGTCCTAAAGCTTGCTCACAAGTACTATTCTCCCCCCGGCCGACTGTGAGCACTAATTGATTTTTTTATCTTCAGGTATACTCCTCTTGGGCTTATCATTCTTCACTTTTGTCTGTCCCGACATCATAACCCTACCCCTAGGCTTCGCGCAAAGTACAGGAGCCTTCGTTGGGGACAATAGATGATAGCACCAGTAACCAAATAATGTGGAAGTCAAAATTTCGCTTCAGCCGATTGCTGATTTCTAAGCCTGGCTACTTTTCACCTATGTGAATATCACTTCAAGCGCAGGCAACAAACAGACAGTTA
>BOPN01003608.1:40000-42500 GCA_017312705.2 Penaeus japonicus | reverse complement strand
CCTTTTCCTTCAAAGCCCTTTCGCCTTCCCTACTTTCGTATTTGACAGCCTTTGGTAACCAGTGGTTGACCTTCACCCTCTCCCTGATTCCACATGTTTCCTTCCTGTTGTTTTTCTTTTGATTTGTTTACTATTCACCGCTATTTTCTTGGCAATTAAATTATATATATATATATATATATATATATATATATATATATATATATCTATGTATATATATATATATATATATATATATATATATATATATATCTTTTTTTTTTTTTTTTTTTTTTTTTTTTTATATATATACTTATGCTGAAGCTGATGCTGAAACATGTACCACCGAGGCTGGAGCCGAAGCGGACACTAAAGCTGGCGCTGAAGCTGATAGCGAGGCTGGAGGGCCTTCTGTTTCGGGGCAGCATGTCTGGCCGTATTAGCGTTTCCAAGCTGGGCGAATTCTCTCTCGTCGTTGGGGCGAGGAGGTGTGACGGGACTCCGCGAGGGGAGAACTTCCCGTTGTTTCATCACTTATATATTTCTTCTGTCTTTCGGATAATGTATACATAATGAAGAATTAACATCATACTCAAGTTTACATTGGCAACGTGGCTGCTCGCGAGAACATGCGCGTGCCCCGTGTCCCCATTTAGGAGCAAAATGGGGTCAGTGATTGAAAGAGAGCGCACCGGAAAGATGTCTTCGGCAATTTCGATGATCTGGGGAATTTTCTTACCTTCGCATATCATGATGAGTCGTTGTGTCTCCATACCATTAATTTTGAGTAGTTTTAATCCTAGAACTCCTTTAATTTTGTTTAAATGTGTCATCTTTAGGACTTCAGACACCCAACGGAATTTGCCTCAGTGCGTCGCTAGCTTCGTATCCCTTTTGAGATATGTACATACCTGTAGAACGCTTAGCGACGCTCTTTCTAGGGCCCCGTTACATGATAGTCTCTTTGCTTTCTTACTTTTTCCTCTTATCTCCGTATCCATATCACTTGCCAAAATGTCCATCTCGGTAAGAACAGAAAAACTGGCCGGAAAGACATTATTTCGTCGAGAGAGAAAGAGAGAGACATATATATATATATATATATATATATATATATATATATATATATATATATATATATATATGTATATGTATATGTATATATATACATATATATACATATATACATATATATATATATATATATATATATATATATATATATATATATATATATATATATGTGTGTGTGTGTGTGTGTGTGTGTGTGTGTGTGTGTGTGTGTGTCTGTGTGTTTGTGTGTGTGTGTGTGTGTATGTATGTATACATATATATATATATATGTGTGTGTGTGTGTGTGTGTGTGTGTGTGTGTGTGTGTGTGTGTGTTGAGGAACTTTCATTTATTAAATGGGATATCGTAGGACTTTATGAAGTTAGGAGACTAGGCGAAGAGCAGAAATTACTAAATGATGGGCACTTATTATACTGGCGAGGTAAACCCTTGGATAGCAAACAAGAATCAGGAGTAGGTTTCTTAGTTCACAAGCGACTTGAAAAGAATGTTAGGGAATTCTACAGTGTGAGCGAAAGAGTGGTTTCTGTAATACTGAAACTAAACAACAGATATAGCCTAAAAATTATCCAAGTGTACGCTCCGGAGCTACCAGCAGTCATAGTGATGAGGAGATAGAGAGCTTCTATGGAGATGTGCAAGTAACTACCGATGGAGTAAAAACCCATTTTACCGTGATTATGGGGGATTTTAATGCCAAGATAGGAATAAGGGAAGATGGAGAAATATCGGTTGGGAAACATGGAATAGGCACCAGAAATGAGAGAGGGCAAAGGCTGATAGAATTCGCCGAAGCTCGATCCCTTAAAATTATGAGTACATTCTTCGAAAAAAGACCTGGAAGGAAATGGACATGGAAATCACCATCCGGCATTAAAAACGAAATTGACTTCATAATCACCAATAGGCGTGACATTGTACAAGAGGTAACCGTTATCAATAAAGTAAATGTCGGTAGCGACAATAGACTGGTCAGGAGTAGAGTTGAGTTACAGCTAAGAAGGGAACGAAACAAGCTCATACAGAAGCCTCTCATTAATTTAACCAACATTAAGAATAGGGCGACGGAATTCAGTATCAACATCCGAAACAAATACTCAGCTCTCGAAGAAGATCTTGACATAGACCAAATGAACGACCAATTCAGTGAGATATTAACGGAAGCTGCACTTGAAATAGGGGGTAAAGACGAAAAAGAAAGGTTCAGTAAGCTTTCGGTAGAGACAAAAGAGCTTATGAAACAGCGTAGGGACATGAAAATAACATCAATCAGAGACAAGATAGAGTCAACAAAGCTGACTAAGACCATAAACAAGAAGAAGAAAGAGGATGTACGGAAATTTAACATACGAAAAATAAACGAAGCTCTGCTTGCCGGCACCAGCCTTAAGGCAACAAAGAGGAGGCTCGGAATAGGGAAAAAACAAATGTATGCAGTAAAGAAAC
>BOPN01003608.1:32500-35000 GCA_017312705.2 Penaeus japonicus | reverse complement strand
ATTTATATATATATATATTGTATATATATGTATATATATGTATGTATGTATATATATATGTATGTATATATATATATACATATATATATATATATACAGTATATGTAATGAAAGCCCAACACATGATATGGCATCACCAACGGTCAAGGTCACACTAGGACGCTACAACGGTTTAGGTACCAACTAGTAATTACCTCTCCGAATTGTTGCCAGGTATATGTATACCATTACCTACTATATATATTTAAACAAATTATAATTCATGGGCACATTATAATTCAATTTCGTGTGTGTGCACGCGTGGATGCTGTTATGTATGGTTGCTGTGTGTATACATACGGGCGTAGATATGCACTTGGAATATGTGCATAATTGCTTATTTGTATATATATATGCGTCTACGTTGGCATGGGAGCACGCATAAACATGCAAACATGCATTTTTGCGTAGACCCTGCACATATACATAAACAAATGTCCATTCTCACATGAGTAGACTGGAAGGTCGTGAGATAGATCGGTGGATACTATGATCTCCTAATAACATGTGAGACTAACTCAAGCGTGTTATTGGAGATTAATGGTAGCCTCTGGACTAAAATTACTCCCCCCCACCATGCACAATTAAGGCCGATAGGAAGCGATAGAGCCCCTGGTCACATTGCGATCAGGATCGTTCAGGAGCAGAGGGTGCTAAAAATATACGGTTAGACCCAGGCCGCCTAAAGATGATGAATTTATGCGCATACCCTGAGAATAGAATCTGACCTTTTGACACTGCTTGAGGAACTTTCATTTATTAAATGGGATATTGTAGGACTTCCTGAAGTTAGGAGACTAGGTGATGATTAGAGATTACTAACTGATGGGCACATTATATTTGCGAGGTAAACCCTTGCATAGCAAACAAGAATCAGGAGTAGATTTCTTAGTTCACAAGCGACTGGAAAAGAATGTTAGGGAATTCTACAGTGTGAGTGAAAGAGTAGTTTCTGTAATACTGAAACTAAACAACAGATATAGCCTAAAAATGATCCAAGTATACGCTCGTAGCAGCAGTCATATTGATAAGGAGATAGAGAGCTTGTATGAAGATGTGCAAGCAGCTACCGATAGAGCAAAAACTCATTTTACCGTGATTATGGGGGATTTTACTGCCAAGATAGGAATAAGGGAAGATGGAGAAACCTCGGTTCGGAAACTTGGAATAGGCACCAGAAATGAGAGAGGGCAAAAGCTGATAGAATTCGCTGAAGCTCGATCCCTTAAATCTATGAATACATTCTTCGAAAAGAGACTCGGGAGGAAATCCGGCATTAAAAATGAAATTGACTTCATAATCACCAATAGGCACGACATTGTACAAGATGTAACTGTAATCAGCAAATGTCGGTAGCGACCAGAAGAGTAAAATTACAGCTAAGAAGGGAACGAAATAAGCTCATACAGAAGCCTCTCATTAATCTAATCAACATTAAGAATACGGCGACGGAATTCAGTGTCAACATACGAAACAAATACTCAGCTCTTGAAGAAGATCTTGACATAGACCAAATGAATGACCAATATAGTGAGATATTAACGGAAGCTGAAGACGAAAAAGAAAAGTTCAGTAAGCTTTCAGTGGAGACAAAAGAGCTCACGAAACAGCATAGGGACATGAAAATAACATCAATCAGAGACAAGATAGAATCAACAGAGCTGACTAAGATGATAAACAAGAAGAAAGAGGTTGCAAATTTAACATACGAAAAATAAACGAAGCTCTGGTTTCCGGCACCAGTCTTAAGGCAACAAAGAGGAGGCTCAGAATAGGGAAAAACCAAATGTAGTCAGTAAAGAAATCCAACGGAGAGGTGACATACAATAAAAATGAAATGATCAAAGTAATAGAAGACTTCTATTGCGACATACCACTCAAACAATCAACCACATACGGAGACAATAAATAGGGCACTAAAAAGCATGAAAAGAGAAAAAAAAAAAAAAAAAAAAAAAAAAACACCAGGAGAAGACGGCATCAGTGTAGATCTTATTCAAAATGCAGGAGAGATTGTGGCAGTAAAACTGGCCAATCTTTTTAACAGATGACTAAGCGTCGGTAAAACCCCGAAGGTCTGGAAAAACGCAATAACAATTTTTATATACAAAAAGGGGGACACAAAAGATTTAAAAAATTACCGACCTATAAGCCTCCTTTCAGTAATTTATAAAATGTTCACAAAAATGATCACAGCCCGTATCACCGATACATTAGATTCAAAACAACCCAGGGAACAGGCAGGGTTCCATAGCGGATTCTCAACCACAGACCATATCCACACACTAGCTCAAATAAAAAAGAAAACAAACGAATATAGAAAGTCCCTGTGTATGGCATTCGTAGATTATGAAAAGGCATTCGATTCGGTGCAGAAATCTGCAATACTAGGTGCAATTCGTAAACAAGGAGTAGAGGAAATATACTGGAAATCATTAGTGGATATAATAAGAGATGGGAC
>BOPN01003608.1:15000-27500 GCA_017312705.2 Penaeus japonicus | reverse complement strand
AAAATAAATGAAGCTCTGCTTTCGGGCACTAGCCTTAAAACAACAAAGAGGAGGCTCGAAATAGCAAAATAAAACTATTGTATGCTGTAAAGAAACCCAATAAAAATGAAATTATCAATGTAGTAGAAGACTTCTATCGAGACTTATACCAATCAAACGATCAACCACGTACGGAGATAAACAACAATTGGAGACGTTCCAAACATTACGGTAGAGGAAGTAATTAGGGCACTAAAAGGCATGAAAAGAGGAAACACCAGGAGATGACATTAGTGCAGATCTTATTCAAGATGCAGGAGAGATTGTGGCAGTAAAACTGGCCATTTTTTTAACAAATGTCTAAGCGACGGTAAAACTACGAAATCCTGGAAAAATGGACTAATAGTTTAAATACACAAAAATGAGGACACAAAAGATCTAAAGAATTACCGACCTATAAGCCTCCTTTCAGTAATCTATAAACTGTTGACAAAATCGTCATAACAACCAAGGGAACTGGCAGGGTTCCGCAGTGGATTCTCAACTACAGACCATATCCACACACTAACCCAAATAAGAGAGAAACAAACGAATATAGGAAGCCTCTGCATATGGCATCCATAGATTAAGGAATGGCATTCGACTCGGTACAGATAGCACCAGTACTAGATGCAATTCGTAAAGAAGGAGTAGAGGAAATATTTTGCAGATTATTAGAGGATATATATACATAGAGATGGTACAGCGATCATCAAAATGCACGCAGAAAACACACACACACACACACACATATATATATATATGTGTGTGTGTGTGTATGCATATATGTATACGCTATAAGGTGCTTTAATCTCCAACCCTACCGACATATCTCAGCTTGTCAATTATCTGACAAAGTTCAGTGAACTTTTGCCAGTATGAGTAAATGTGCGTATGTGTGCGCATGCACTCAAGGACGCGAACCTTCAAACACACGCCTAAGCATTTATCATATCTTATAGATTATAAATCATATATCATATGAAGCAAGATACGCATAAAATCTAAAGATACAAAAACTCCAGGCAACTCTCCCCGAGTAACCCGGTT
This sequence comes from Penaeus japonicus, assembly GCA_017312705.2. Lineage (NCBI taxonomy): Eukaryota > Metazoa > Arthropoda > Malacostraca > Decapoda > Penaeidae > Penaeus > Penaeus japonicus. Next base: position 26,432 of record BOPN01003608.1, on the reverse strand, counting down.
ACTCACTCTACTCGTCTCCACCCACCACCCTCGGGCGCTGAAAGTCTGACACCAGCAGTCCAGCACCCGACACACGTATTATTCAATTATCGGTTCGGAACAGAAGGGCCGAGATGATTTTCTAGTCTATTAATTACGCACTAAATATAATTTCTGATTGATGTAACGGGTCGGTATGGTCGTGTAGCGCGGCGGCGTTACGGGATGAGATCGGTGCTACTAGTGTTTTCTGGTGACCTCCCATCTTTGATCCTCGAGCATCGTGTCAGCCTCGACCTGCGCTCTCAATGCGGCGATGCGTCGAGATGCGATCGCCGTCTGCTACACAATCATCTACAGCCACATGTACATAAAATATTTCTATTGTAATTGTTGGATGGTATATCTTGCATATCGCAAGATAAAAATCCCGTCATGAAGCTATGTAACGCTCCCGGATGAAAATCACAGGTCAACCTGGGATCTGAGGATAACGGAATAACCCATCAATTGTGCCACTGTCCATGCAAGACATAAAAGTAATACATATATATATATATATACATATATACATACATATCTGTGTGTGTGTATGTATGTGTGCGTGCGTGTGTGTGTGTGTGTGTGTGTGTGTGTGTGTGTGTGTGTGTGTGTGTTCATTTTTATCTCCACGCCAAAACATGCACATAAGAACTTTTGATAATATATGAAGCTTTCTAAAAGCCTGCAGCTGCCATTCCCTCTTATATTTCTCATTGAACGTTTATTATAGCCGAGTGATAAATGTCTTTTTACAACAAAGAATTGATAAGAAACTCAGGGTAAAGAAGTTATAACTATCAGGCATGAATTAACTACATGAATATTGCATAGTTACAGTACAATCTATATTGCACGCTCTGCAATATACATCGTACCTGTAATCCCACAGAGAGAAGTGAGTAAGGAAATTTATATTAACAACCAGCGATAAATGCATAAAGAATACTATTTAGAAAAAAACAGTAATTTATGATGTTTGTATCATAATTTCCAATGTGCTCCCGATGTGTTTTACTTATAAATTTCCAATGAAATATAGTAAATTTCGTAAAATTCTTATTTTACAGGCAGCTAAATTATTTTTCTTACCCCATGAAACATGTCTTGATTCCATGACACCTTTGGATAAATATTTTCCTTGTAAGTGTTGCATCGTAAAGTAAACTGAATGTCATATTATCATAAAAGAAAGTAATGATAATGAGAATAATCATTGTCAAAAACATTATCCTTAGCCTGATAATGAAGATAATAATTATGTCACTAATGCTAAGGGAAATTTTGATTATCGTTTCCATGATCAGCATTACCATAATTACATTCCTAATAATGAGGATTATAATAATCCTAATAATGATAATGATGATAACACCTAATGTCTCCACTAAAATTAATAATAATAATTATAATGGTATGTGAAATAATAATGACAATAATTATAATGATGATGATGATAATATTGATATTGATTATCATGATTATGTTAATATAAACAATGGTGATAATTATAATGAAAATAACAATGATAGTGGCAATGGTAAAGATAACAAATATTAAGAATAACAATAGCAATGTTAATGTCATAATTATCTTAACACTATTTGGATGATAATCACATTGGCTAATTTTATGATCATTATGATTGATTCTGTTCACGTCATTACCATTATCATGATTTTTATTGTCTTATTATAATTTTCCTTTTCATTGTCATTGTCATTATTACAGTATCATTATTGTTATCACCTTTATTATAATAAAAAAAATTCTCATTATCATTTTCAACATCGATATCGTCATTATTATCGCTGTTATTATTATCATTTCCTAATCCGACATTATCTTTTTCGGAATTCCTATCCGACAAACACGCTTAAAAAGGCCTCTGCTGTGCTACTTGTATCGATGTTCTTTAACCTTTTCCCTGTCACCCCTCCAGACCCCCCTAGCTGCCACGGGCCTTTTAAAATCTTTGAAATTTAAATAGATGACTTTACTCTGATTTGAGTACCCAAAGCTACAGAGTAATGAATAAAAAACGCGGCAGAACAAAAATATTTTGCAGATATTCTCATTGCTCATTATTACGTGGGCATAATTTCAACTGCAAGTATGTCTGGCAAGGGGGAGTTGGCAACAAGTAAGCACAATCTAGGGCCCGTAGACTCTGATGACTAGGTGCTTTAATCTCCAACCCTACCGACATATCTCAGCTTGTCAATTATCTGACAAAGTTCAGTGAACTTTTGCCAGTATGAGTAAATGTGCGTATGTGTGCGCATGCACTCAAGGACGCGAACCTTCAAACACACGCCTAAGCATTTATCATATCTTATAGATTATAAATCATATATCATATGAAGCAAGATACGCATAAAATCTAAAGATATAAAAACCCCAGGCAACTCTCCCCGAGTAACCCGGTTACTCACTCTACTCGTCTCCACCCACCACCCTCGGGCGCTAAAAGTCTGACACCAGCAGTCCAGCACCCGACACACGTATTATTCAATTATCGGTCTATTAATTACGCACTAAATATAATTTCTGATTGATGTAACGGGTCGGTATGGTCGTGTAGCGCGGCGGCGTTGCGGGATAAGATCAGTGCTACTAGTGTTTTCTGGTGACCTCCCATCTTTGATCCTCGAGCATCGTGTCAGCCTCGACCTGCGCTTTCAATGCGGCGATGCGTCGAGATGCGATCGCCGTCTGCTACACAACCATCTACAGCCACATGTACATAAAACATTTCTATTGTAATTGTTGGATGGTATATCTTGCATATCGCAAGATAAAAATCCCGTCATGAAGCTATGTAACGCTCCCGGCTGAAAATCACAGGTCAACCTGGGATCTGAGGATAACGGAATAACCCATCAATTGTGCCACTGTCCATGCAAGACATAAAAGTAATACATATTTTGCATATATATATATGTACACACACACACACACACACACACACACACACACACACACACACACACACACACACACACACACACACACACACACACACACACACAATATATATATATATATATATATATATATATATATATATATATATATATATATATATATATATGTATATATATATATATATATATATATATATATATGTATATATATATACATATATATATATATATATATATATATACATATATGTATATATATATATATATATATACATATATATATATATATATATATATATATATATGTGTGTGTGTGTGTGTGTGTGTGTGTGTTGCATGTTACATCATATTGGGTACAAATTTCCTCATCCTCAATTGATTTTGCACATGTTTTTCATGGCGTATAAACAAACATGATCAAATACAGACACAAAACACGCATGTACGCACTCACATACACATGCATGCATAATGAATGCGAATACATTTCTTTATAAAGTAAACACCGCAGCTTTTGTCGGTAGATCATTGACCTCAGGCGATTATCACATGTAGATTTGACTGACAGCCCAAGATAAATAAAAAGGAACGAGGTCTGAGGGCCGAGACTAGGGGAGTTGTTTTACAACATCTGTTGCATAACATTTTGTTAAATATCTCGATATTAAATAAAAAAAATATTATAATAAAATAGGTCCTAAAAATTAAAATGCAACAATGTATATGTCGCTATACCACCGAAGCAAGACTACAGCATGCCATAACTACATAACATGGCATGGAAGTTCTGCTGGTATATACCAACGAAACAGTTTACCGGCGAAAAAGTTTGACGGTATTTATACCATATTGACAGGGAAAGGGGTAACGCAATGGCTTCCGGGTATCTAGTTGCATAATCAGCAATAGTCACGATGTACCGGGATACATCACTTGCTCAGGGTTCTATGGGACCTATTATATCCACCGCAATGCGTTGATATGCTCTGGAATCATTGATATCCTTTGTGGCTTAGCACCCTAGTCGATCATACATACGTCGCATGAACGGCAAAACCTGGCGATTTCAGGTCATACCCGACTAAAAGAAATTGCTTTAAATGTACATAATAGTTTTCTTAATTCTTCCAAGGTGCTCTCCCATGAGGTAATCGTGTGCCAACTGCAAACGAGATGGGAACTACTAATTCATCGTTCAATTGCCTAGCTTACTCTTCTCAGTGACACAAAACGCTTCCTTTTAATATAAAACTATGCACCTCAATTTACGAAACAACAAACAACTGAAAATACTCGCGGACCTTATCCAAATTCTTATCGTTCTGTTGTTGTCGAACAATGTTTGGGTCTGACATTACTCTGAGCACATCCCGTACCTTCAATTTGTCTGATTTATTACATTATTATCCATCTTACTCTGCGACCTCGTGGTAACTGCGCCGACCTGGATATCAGGTTCTCCATTAGACACACCATCATCTGCCCAATTATCAAATCATAAAACGGATCAGGTAAACAAGCATCTGTGGTATCACCTGTGGAGAACTAACGTTTGCCTCAGGATGCCAGTAGAATAACTTTCTGGAACTCCTTAACCAAAACAGTCGTGCAATGTTGATCTCTAGGCACCTTAACTAGCGTTCCTTCTACCATTCCTTCAGCGACCAATAGCTTACCCTCATGGCTAGCAGTAGCCACTCTCTCTATTCTGGGCCTAATTGCCCTCTCCTTTGTCCTGGGTAAATCAAACCTAAAGAAAATGTCATGAGCAGATTTATTAGTCTGGCCACAAAGTTTCAAGGCAAAACTTTATTTGTCTCCTTTTTTCAACTAGCTAAATCATGACTTTGACGATCTTGACCTTTAAAAGGACTTTTCCTCCCCCTAATCAACATGAACCTCCATTTATAATGTCGGTAACTTTACCAGTAGATAAAGACATTAATTTCATGTTCTTTTAAAAACAATAACATGTTTTATTTACATGCATTCAAAAAATGTTCAGTTGAGATTCAGTCAAAAAGATCATCAAATGATTTTTTACATCCAGCTAGTTCGATGCATCTGTTAAGATTATTTTTCAATTTATTCCCTAAACCGTAAAGCTATTACATTCTTTAAAATTGTACTCTTACGAAATCTTACTCTATATCCCATCTGTTAAGATGGAAGCATTTCATGAGACTCTTTTACACAAAGTCACAAGCTTCAGCAGGAGTTAAGTGTTATAAGTTTTCAACCTTGTAACACTGAAGTTAAACTAGACAAACCACATGTTCTTATCCCATCCTGGTGTTTGTATTTAAGCATCAGTACTATCACTTGCCTCATTGAATACTGGCATTTTGGGAAGTGCTGCTTTACACCCATTATCTGCACAGGCAGGTCTTACCACTTTCCACATTCCAACTTCAGCTTTTTCAAATTAAGTGCTCGGAGTCTTCCTTCTTTTCTTTTAAATTTTTCTATATGATCTTGGTCCCATCTTCTTGCTGCTCTTCCTTTAGCTCTTTCCTCTTGTTCGTTTTCCTTTTCTTTAACAAAACTCAGATCATCTCCTGCTAAACCTATTTCTTTAGCTAATTTTACTATTTTCACCAGATTACTCATGATGAATTTTTCCTTTACTCTACATCATAGCCTCTACAACCCACACAGCAGACTCATGACCTGTTCAGCTGCCATAATTTGAGGAATTCATCCTCGTGGTTGACCGCTCATTGGCCGAAACCGATAGTACAGTATTATTATCATTGAAAACATTCAAATATACAAAAATAAAAATAGTAAAATAAACTAACCAACACCTCTAATTGTTTATGTTCTGCGTTTTTCAATAGTAGGTACAAGCTTGATCTTGTTCCTTTTCTTTTTACACCAGTCTTCTTTCAAGTCCAGCACCACTGCTACACACTACCAGTCCCTTTAAGGGATGTCAAAAGAAAAATCACGCTTAAGTGTAATCAGATTATACGTAAATTTACGTTTATATACACATTACCACCGAAACAAAGATTCTAATGTTCTATAAAAGAGAGAGAGAGAAAAAAAATAAATACAATAATATAATTAGAAAAAACATTCACCTTTTAGTCAAAACCTCTTGCAAATTATAAATGGCCTCACATTATTTTAGTGCTCGCTGCTCAACTACCGGCTACGGTCTGACTTTCCCCATATGCTATCTTCACCATGACATTCAACCGCCACTTTCCTTCACTACAGTGCTATCTAACCTCAAGCAAACACTAACAACTATCTCGTAGGTACTTTAACTGCTTGTCTGCATGCATTGACATTTGAACACAAATGTCCTGTTATTTCAATCAGCTAATTAAAGCTGACTTATCTAATAATCATAACTGAAACTTATTGTGGTGGCTGGAAGGTCTACAGGCTCTCCAGTTCCCACAGGTTTATTATCAGGCATAACTGTCCTACCAGCCCAGCACTAGTACTTGTGGGGCCTCTGTGTAGGAAGAGTATGTTCACACTCCATTAAGTAATGTTGCGATGTGGCACACCACAATGCTTGCAACAATTATCACATTGCTGTATGTATCAATGCTTCACCATGCACATAGATAGCCCAGTCTTAGTTTATGCATGATCACTTAAATACCTCTTGATCTTATTGCAGAGATCATCAATGGTTCATACCCAATGGCTTCACCATGCTACCTGGCAAAAGGGAAGATTCTGGCTTCCTCTCTGTGGAGCTGCAGAGCCATACCATAGCCTGCAGCCTCTACTCTGCATTTTGATAAAGCTCTACTTGATTTTATAATCACATCATTTGGGGGCTTGCCTCTACGAAACTCTGCGAGTTGAACCTGCCTGTGGTGTGAGTCTGAGGGAGCCTGAATGACTTCAATGAGAAGCTTCCAGTGGAAGGAGATTGGTCTACATGCAGAAGTTGAGAGATTTCGCCCAACTGGGGGCACCTAGAATAATCATGGCAGCTTCATAGTGGACCACTACAAGCTTCTGTCTTAGAGTTGGTGTGATGGGGATCAGTGCAACAGAATGGTGCCCACGTTTGAACGTATCGTATGAACGAAAAACGATCTTTTCTGACCTTGAGTCAGGTTCCTATTTGATACATGATATAAAGTCATGCCTTAGTTCGATCAAACAGGTACTTTACTTCTCTACAGGAGATGAGGTGCAGATACCACTGAGCCCTCCTCAAACTCCACCTCTCACCTCTGGGAGGTGTAAATTGGGGACACTAATGATAAGGGCAATTAGAAGGTCTGGACTAAGAAGCCCACCCTGTGGTATCCCAGTATCAAGTGGCTGGTTCTCAGAATGACACACATGATACCTGACCCTAACAGAACTGTTTGTAAAGTAGTCCTGTAATCAGGCAAGAAGTTTGCCTATGACAACCTTCCTGATGAGAGGACTTGCCAATTCAAAGGCTTTTCCTAAATCAAGGAAGACAATCATAGATGTTACAATGCTGACAAAGCTCAGGGGCGTGGCCAGCCTGTGTACTCTTAGGAAACCTATGTAGACCCTCTGGAGGACTTCCAAGTTTGCATTGGCGTCAGTTCAGCCCAATTGGCTATCCTTGTGCGTGGCAAATCGTACCCACCATTGGGCATGATGAGCAACACTGTGAACATTGTGGCGCCAAATTAGAGCACTAATTAATGGAGTGCGAGTACACTCGTTTCATCAGGCAGGGCCAAGAGACGACAGATGCAGGGCTGGTTAGACAGCTATGCCTGTCGCTTTCCCCCTGGCAACTGGAGCGCCTACAGGCAATCCGACTGCCACAGTAAACATTCAGTTATGATGATCAGATCAGTCGGGACTTATAGCTGACAGAGGCCGGGCCGCCTCGTGCATATAGCCCGGGCGAAGCGACGTCTTCGCAAATCTCTCTGAATTGAACTGAACAATTCTCTCCGCCATCTTATCCAGAAAGCTAAGAAGTGAAATGGGACAATACCTACCCAGCTCTTTTGGTTCGGCGATATTAACAGTGTCGGCCCTCTCATGATTATTTGATGTTTTTCACTTCTGTCTTCTGTCGTGCAGGAGACCCCGATTGCAATTGGAGCTTGCCAGGAATATTATTGGAAGTAGTGATGTAGATGGGTTGGCAGATTGCAGAATCAGTTCAATTCAGTGATGCTTGTGAATTGAATTAAATTTATACCAAAAGGTTCTGTCTTTTCTCTCAGCCTCAAGGTTCTCCAGCATAGTGTTCAGTACCAGTCCAGTACCAGTACTCGGTTGGCCTCGGCGGAAGCATACGTGGTCACATTGTAATGGATACAGTGGCAATGTGGCCTAGCAGAGGGGGAGAATCTAGCTTCCTCTCTGTGGATCTGCAGGATCTCAGCATGGCCTGCAGCCTCCACTCTCATGTTATGGTAACTTGACTTGGCTTTCTTTCCCTGGGTGCCAATGAGGCTAAGGACCCATATCAAGATTACATGCCCATGAAGAGTGGTCAGTAGGTAGACGTCATTAGTGGGCTTATTTGCTGCAGTCAGTTCAATGGCTGCCATGGAGTTGCTACAAAATTGGCATCCAAAGGGCCACAACCCTGAGGAGTAATGGTATTAATGTGCCTCTCCAACTTTGCCTTCAAATGAAGACCTCATGAGCTTCGTGATGGATTCCTCCCACGGAGGGTGCAGGGAAGTCCAAGCCCATGGCTAAAAGTATTTCCTTTATCTAAAAGTGGACCAATAGCCTGGCTGTGTGAAACAACCAGGAACAGCTCACAAATAACTAATAGTCTAGTTCAAGGTGCTGTAGGACCTTCTGCCTTAGGAGCGTGATCCTGGGAACCTGATTGACCTTTACAATTAACTGGGTCACCAATAGGTCAATGCGAGTGGCTAGAGTATGGTCCATATATGAGGGAGCTTCAAAAAGTTCGTGGAAAAAGTTCATAACTAAACATCAAATTCAATGCACCTGAATATTCTTGTACAAACGTGTTATAATGTGTTCAAACATGAACTCTTAAATGCAGGTACTAACGCATTGCCGCCAGTTGGAATTCGGGCACCATTCAAGCAACATGGAATCCATGTCCGAGGCCAGGACAAACATTAAATTCATGGTGAAACTCGGTTGGGAGAATAGGCAAATCATTGATGCTCTGGAACAATTTTACGGTGACAAAGCCCCAAAGAAATCAACCTACTAATGGATAAGTCAGTTCAGAAGTGGAAGAAATGAAATTGAAGATTAACCCCGAAGTGGCAGGCCATCAACTTCAGTTTGTGAGGAAAACATTGATGCTGTTCGGGACATGATTGAAAAGGATAGACGAACAACCACTGAATCAGTAGCAGACACACTCAACATCTCTGTGGGTTCTGCACACACAACTCTGGTGGAGAGTGTTGAGCTAAGCAAGCTTTCCGCTCGATGGGTCCCTAGGCTGTTGCACAAAGATCAGCAGCAAACAAAGGTAGATCTTTCAATGGAAATTTTGAAGTGGGATGAGGACTCTGAAACTTTTCTGCAGAGAATTATGACAGGATGAAACATTGCTCTACTAGTATGATCCCGAGGACAAAATTCAAACAAAGCAATGGGTGGAAGTAGACCAGTCAAAGCAAAATCTGAGTATTCAAGAGGAAAGGTCATGGCCACTGCCTCCTGGGATGTAGAGGGGATTTTGCTAGTTGACTTCCTCGAGAGCAAGAAAACAATTATGTCTGCTTATTATGAATACGTGGTGTCCAAAAAAATCTGAAAAAAAAACGCCCTGGAAAGCTGCATCAACGTGTTCTCTTCCACCACGACAATGCCCCCGCTCACGGCGCTCGGCAGACAAGAGCTGTGCTATACGAATTTCGATGGGAAATCGTCCGAGATCTACCTTACAGCCCCAATTTAGCACCATCTGACTTCTATTTGTTTCCAAACTTTAAAAAAAAAAAAAAAAAAAAAAAATAATTGAAAGGTATCAATTTTCCCTTCATTGAAGATGTAAAAAGAGCTGCTCTGACATGGTTCAGATCACATTACTCTCAGTTTCACTCAGACGAACTTAAAGGCTGGTTTCAACGTTTACATAAATGTATTGACCTTAATGGAGCATATGCTGAAAAATAAACATCAAAAGGAAAACCGTTTTTCATGCTATCCTTTTTCTACGAACTTTTTGAAGACCCCTCATAAAGGTTGAGGACTTTTGTCCATTTGCATCCAGAATATTCCTGGAAGCTTCATTCTGAACCAACTCAAGCCTCTGCATGAGGGTTGGTAGTACAGTATTCAAGGCACGGAGGTGTAGTCCATGATGGGATTATTGAATGTATGGAGAACGCTCTTAAGACCCCATACCTGTTTCAGCTGTGTTTGACTTTCAAACAAAGTTGTACCTTAGTCCAGTCAATCAGGTACTGGACCTCCCTGTGGAAGTTGAGTTATTGGTCCACCCACACCCCCAAGTATTGGAAGACCTCTATCCAATCCAGGTCCAGTCCCTGGGGATTCTCAAAGTCATGGCCTTGGACTTAGCAGCCGAAATCATCAGTCCATTTGTGCTGTATTCCCCATACAACAGATCCAGAGAAGTTGTGCCCTGCCTACAGCGTGCCTCCTTGTATAAATGATGACAACATCGTCTGCAAATTAGCCTACATTCCTCTGGAAGCTGAAAATGGAGAAGGGAGAACATAAGGGCCGGATTAAGAACCTCAGCCTGGAACCTGACTGGCTCCAGTAGTCCCAGAACCAGGCCAGAAGCTTACCCTTAATTCCTTTCTCAATGAGGGTCTCCAAAAGGGCAAGAGGACTTGCCAATTCAAAGCCCTTTTCCAGATCGTGACATTACCGGCTAAGATCAGTAGCGTGGCCAAACTGTGTAGTGCTCTTTCTTTTGATTAACCCATGTAGAAGCTAGGGAGGATCCCTTAATTGCTATGGGAGTCCGTTCAGCACCATCCTTTTCGCCATCTTGACCAGACAGCTCAGAAGGAAGACTGGGTTATTTTTGCCCGGCTTCTTTAAGGATTATGTCAGCCTATTTCTAACTCTGTTGAAGTGTAGAGCTGGCCCAGGACCGGTTAATTAAGTGCAGTAATACACCCTCACCTTTCAATCCCAGATGAGAAATGATCGGATATTGGGACATCAGTGCGGCCGAATTTGTCCCTTTGAGAGGTGTCAAATTGGGCAGCCCTATCTCCTTCGCGATTGGCAAATCCTTGTCACCACAGGCAGTTGCCAGATGGTGAATATGGCTGGTAGAAGTGATGAATTTACCTCACCCTGTTATTATTGTTCTTGTGTTGCTTGGACTCCTTTGAGGATTCTGAGGGTGACTTCTATTTTTTTTTTGTCTGTATACTGTACATATATACGTATCTTTAATGTATCATACATATAGATTTAATGCATACACATGTCATATAATCATATATTTAACTTTACATTCCTGACTACTGTTACCATTCATTTAACATTTAACGCTCTCCTTCGAAAAATCCGCCAAAGGATGAACAA
>BOPN01003608.1:7500-10000 GCA_017312705.2 Penaeus japonicus | reverse complement strand
TGACACTTCGCATTCAATGCAAGCCTATAAATGTCACAATAGTGCAAGTGTATGCACCAACAACTGCAGCAGAAGAGACAGAAATAGAAGAATTTTATGAGCAACTACAAGAAGTAACTGAAAGCATACCCAGCCAAGACATTGTTATCATTATGGGAGATTTCAATGCAAAGGTAGGAAGTCGCGAAGAGAAACCAATAACTGGAAAATTTGGTCTGGGAGACAGAAACACGAGCGGAGACATGCTAGTGGACTTTTGCGCAGCAAACGACTTATGTATAACGAACACTATGTTCAAGCAGCACAACAAATATCTACACATGGACTTCTCCAGCTGGTGATTATAAAAATCAGATAGACCAAGATTCGGTCAAAAACAGATGGAAAAGCTGATAATTGCAACCAAACCCTTCCGGGTGCAGATTGGGCCTCGGACCACGAGCTGCTCATTGCAAAACTCAAAGTACGACTAAAGAAAGTGAAGAAAGAAAACCAGCCTGTCAGATATGACTTACAAAATATCTCCAACGAATTCACAATGGAGGTTGAAAACAAGTTTCAAATTTTGGAGGAACGGGAAATGAGAGAACCCTGTGAGCTATGGGAAAACCCCAAAGGAATTCTGAAAGAAGTAGCTGAGAAACACATACCTAAACGAAAGAGTGAGAAAAGGAACCCCTGGCTAAGCCAGGGAGCTATACTCATCGCTGAAAAACGAAAAGAGATAAAGAAGAAACGCATGACAGAAAGCACACGAAGACAATACCGACAGTTAAATAGTAAATTTCAAAATCAGGCTAGGAAGGACAAGAATAAATATTACAGTGACATCTGTCAAGACATTGAAATAAGCAACAACACTGGCAGATCCCGAAACATGTTCAAGAAAATAAGAGAACTTGCAGGAAAATTCACAGCAAAACAATCCAAAGCCATAAAGGAAGAAAATGGTGAGATAGTTAGCGAACAGGATCAAGTGTCAGAAAGATGGAAAGAGTACACTAGGAAATTGTATGAGAAAGACGTGGGCATGCCAGAATCAGACTTGATTGACATAAGTGATATTGATCCAGAACCTTCTATCTTGCATAGAGAAGTGGAGGAGGCACTAAAAGAGACAAGCCAGTAGGAAAGCTCCCGGGTGCGATGACATCCCAATAGAATTTTGGAAGGAGCTTGGAGAAAATGGGATGAAGACATTGACAAGAATATGTCAAAACATTTGGGAGAAGAAGAAATGGCCAGAAGACTGGAAACGGTCAGTTTACATACCAATTCCTAAAAAGGGTGACATACTTAAATGCGAAAACCACAGAAATATTGCTCTAATATCGCATAGCAGCAAGGTCATGCTTAAAATAATTCAGAGGAGACTAGCTGATTTCTTCAACGAACAAATGCCAAGAGAGCAAGCTGGATTCAGAAAAGGAAGGGGCACCAGAGACCACATTGCCAATTTGAGATGGATTATTGAGTCAATGAGAGAAAAACAGAGGAATCTCGTCATGTGCTTCATTGACTACAGCAAGGCTTACCGTGTGACCACGACCTCCTCTGGCTGTACTTGAGGGAAATGGGAGCTCCTCTTCACATCATCCAACTACTGAAATCATTGTACAAGGACCAAGAAGCCTGCGTAAGAACAGACAGCGGGGAAACGCCCTGGTTTGAAATAGGTAAAGGAGTCAGACAAGGCTGCATCCTTTCGCCAACTCTGTTCAATCTGTACAGTGAGATGATCATGAGGAAGGCTCTCGAGGACACGGAGGAAGGAGCGAAGATTGGAGGATTGGTAGTCAGCAACCTAAGATACGCAGACGACACCACCCTTCTTGCGGAATCTGAAGCAGACCTAGAAAAAATGCTCAAGCGAGTACAAGAAGAGAGCAGGAAAGCAGGATTGTCTCTCAAACATACAAAACTAAAATAATGGCAACAGCTGCAATCGACTCCTTTGCGGTAAACGGAGAAGACGTGGAAATAGTTGAGTCTTTCAATTTTCTCGGATCCACCATTACAAAAAATGGCGATTGCAGTCAAGAAATAAAACGAAGACTCACACCAGGGGCAGACAAGCCATGACAAAACTCCAACCGATGGAAAGATCATGACATCTCAATAGCCACTAAGCGAAAGATAGTGCAATGCATGGTCTTCCCAGTTGCTACTTATGCTTCCGAAACATGGACAACAACGAAGACGGATAGAAAGAAAATCCAAGCTTTCGAAATGTGGTGCTGGAGGAGAATGCTACGTATATCATGGACAAAGAAAGAAACTAACAAGGGCGTCCTCAGAGCACTGGGAGACCCACTACCGCTAGACGGCATGATTGCGAAGCAGAAGATGAACTACCTTGGTCACATACTAAGAGAAGCTAACCGTTTGGAGAAGGCGATCGTGCTCGGAATCACGGCTGGTGATAGAGGCAGAGGCAGGCCGAAAACTAGGTGGATGGACGAGGTCAAGAAGGATGCTGGGCTGACGCTGGAGGACATCA
>BOPN01003607.1:138246-148065 GCA_017312705.2 Penaeus japonicus | reverse complement strand
ACATATATATATCATATATATATGATATATATATATATCATATATATATATCATATATATATCATATATCTATATATATCATATATATATCATATATATATATCATATATATATTTCATATATATATATATATCATATATATATGATATATATTTTTCATTATATATATATATATATATATATATATATTATATATATATCATATATATCATACATATGTATCATATATATGTATCATATATATCTCATATATATCATATATGTATGCATACATATATATTATATTTATATATTATATATGATTACATATATATTATATATATATTATATATATATTATTTATATGATTATATATATGATTATAAATACATGATTATATATATGATTATAAATACATGATTATATATATGATTATAAATACATGATTATATAAATGATTATAAATACATGATTATATATATATGATTATGTGTGTGTGCACGTGCACATTATAGTGTGTACTCTCCGTTTCTCAGCTAGAACCTGACTGATATTTGACAAGCGAGTTTATTTCCTATTACAGCTGTTGTTGCTTTGTGATTTACCAATATACATACATAGTTATTGGGGGGATACATTACCGGAGGCATATTTGCCTCAATTAATTTAATCATATCATGTTTCAGGAATAAAATAATGAAAAATGAAGACTTAAAACTATCAGGCTTTAGGCAGGGCAACTGCAGTATGCAAAATAAATCCTCATTTATCTGTTAACAGATAAAAAAACGTGAGATGGCCGTGTATATATACTGTATAATATTTCTGGCAGAGAGCAGAAAGGATTAGTCATCGATCACTTTATCCTCCATTCATAATTTTTACAACTAGGTTACAACTCTTACCAGGTGGATCAACTGCTCAACATATCCTAAAACATGCGTCCTTGTATCAATACTTAGCGGACTACCTTTTGGTGTATTAATCCATTCCTTCCAAAGGTATATTGAAAATATTTCTTTCTGACTAAAAGAATAAGGCATTCACACCGTTTGGGATTTCCCTTACCTGTAAAAGTCATATGGTTTGTTTGTTGTTACAATCACACATGGTATTACCTCCTTTATGGTAATCCTTGGCTGCGGAGAAAATGGATAAATAAAGGAAGTGATTACATGCAGATAACCCGAAATGGCTTTAAGAAGTACTGTAATAACCATCGGTATGCAAATGATGACATAATATGGGTTGAAAATTATTTGAAAATTGGTGTTCCATTAAAACAATAACCAAAAGGCAGCACAGAGTGAGCTGTAAGCTTACTGCCGAGGCGAATGCGTCTGCAGGAACGAGGGGGTTTTCGCACCGGCACAGTTCAGGAAAACCATCATGTCGGTCACAGAAGTCCCGCTGCTGAGACAACTCTTTCTGGGAATGCCAACTGCAGCGCCTTTCTCCTGGGAGAGAGGAATTTCAATGCCATTTTTTTTTTTTTTTTTTTTTTTTTTTTTTTTTTTTTTTTTTTTTTTTTTGCAATTTAGAGTACAGTAGTAGTTTCGTCTTTCGACCGTTACCTTTTCCTTCTCTCTCTTTCTATGCCTTTTTCTATATAATCAAAGATAATTTCTTATCTCAGGTTACTCTTGATATAATGCCATGAATAGCATAATATGATTAGAGTGAAAAAAGGTACGGGATAAGCTACGCGTTCACAGACACACATACTTTATAGGGTGGTCTAGGTCATACCTTTCTATTTATGCAAATTGGGTGAAAGTCGCCTATTTGATAGCAGGTCGAGCGCTTCCCCTGGGCTCCACGTGTTCTTCCGAGATATTCAATAAGATTAGTTTAAAAGCTAAAACAGTTATACGATCTTGTGTGTAAAAATGTCCTATACTAAAAACCGAGGAAATGGAAAAAAATAAGGGTGATAATATCATGAAGCTTTTAAGTGATGCTGATAATCTCCATGAAAACAACGAGCGGCACGATTTAAAAATAATAAAATAAAATCTAAGAAACAGATAGGGAGAAAATACTATACACATCTCTTTTTCTGTCATATATCTATCGTCCGTCTGTCTGTCTATAGGTGAACACATAGATCAATAAATACATAGATCCTTTATCTAAGTCTTGCCTCAGCACCTTGCTGGATCAGACAATTCCATGGGCTAAAGAAAATGTATCTCGCGAGAACAAACTCGAGCATCACTCGGAGATTCAGTCAGGCAAGATCACACTCGGAGATTCATCAAATACTTGTTCCATATGGTATTCAAAATATTGCTTATATTGAAAATTACATTTGAAAATAACTGGACTTGGTTAACAACATCAATATTTATACTAAACAAGCTCAATCACATGATTTTTAGTATCTTCAATATTTCTTAAGACAAAAAAGGAAGCCTCTTACATGGTACCAAGACAAACAAGTAACGCTACAAGCCTTTGAATATTCTACATTATTTTTGTAATAAAAATTTCTATTCAGAGTGCAATTAAACTCTCGTCATTTCTACACAAGAAAATATCCATTACTCACCCCTGGAAGTGTGAACTGATATGCTCAAGCCGAGACCGAGCCCTGTAGGCGCCATAATAAAGTCGTATGTAGTAGGGGCGTTGAGGGGAATGGGCGGCCGAGACACCACGCCCTCATGTGCGACGCCGTCCCTTATGATAGCCGCCCATGCTTCACCCACGCCCACTGAGAAGAGGAGGCGGCAGCCGAGTTGGCGGAGGAGCGGTTCAGCGGGAGCCAGGTATAAGGCTCCTTCGGGCTGGGTGGAATTGGCTGATGTAGTTTTGTTGTTGTAACAGCGATCATTACTATACGTTTTGATCAGCCGAATGTAAACAGACAGGCTAAATAGGAATAAGGTCTATAAATGAAACGTAATGTAAAGCCTATATGGAATGTATGAAATAGTGTATGGGCAGGAAATTCTAATCTATTGTATTGCCTTACACGATATTTAGGATTTATTCTTTTTATTTTATGCAGTGAACATATGTCATAAAGTTTACAGTGCGAAACTATGGGAGTGTAAAATGAATATGTAAATACAACTGAGCCTGCTCAGGTGAGGCTAAGACGCATCTAGGAGAAAACACTTAGTAGGTGATAACTTTTCAAAACTTTTAGAGATCACCTTACATCACGAAGCTCAAGGAGCCTCACCTGTGCTGTGTCCCTATAGTATGTTAGAACTTGACTTCCTCCTTCGTTCAACAGCAACTGATTCCATAGTCACGATGAAATGCACTCCGTTCGGAAATTCAGTTCCATGGATGGGAAATGAGTATTTATGGATGATGGCAATTCAAAGTTCTCAACGATTCTACCACCCATTCTCATGAGCGTGATTTGGTTGGAATTAAGAATATGGTGATTGCTGACATCCATTTCTGAATATAAAGAATTAAAATCATACCACAAAGCGCTTTTGCAGACCCTAATGCCGGAGATAAAGCGATAAAGCGATTATTCATAATACACGATGTTAAGTTTTCCGAATAACGCCTCGTTACTAAATACCACAAAAGTGGTATCGATGGATTCCTCTCAACCTCTACTATTCAAATATAGTGGAAATAATGGGTCCACCCCTGGACCAAAGAATTTGGGTCCCTTTTTTTAAGGCACTTCGTGCTACCTCGTCCTACTTCGGGGCATATTTCGTTTGCAAAATCTTAACCCAATTACCTACCTAACTTTACCTAGTTTTGAATGAAGAATGGCTTTGCCCCCCCTCCCCCTGGACACCCCCTTATTTAAGGCACTTCGTGCAACATGCCTTGTGCAAAATAAATGATAGCTCGATCAGGGCAGAGGTTAAAACTACATCATAGCCCTAACTCAGACTTCAAAGCCGTCTTCAGACGCGCAAATGCTACGTCTTAGCTACATTTGTGCCACACGTAAACCAACCTAAGGTAAATTTTCCGAATAACGCCGCGTTACGAAATACCACAAAAGTGGTATCGATGGATTCCTCTCAACCTCTACTATTCATATATAGTGGAAATAATGCGCGATTTCACCCCTGGACCCCACAATCTGGGTCCCGATAGTAGGGGAGGGCATGAAGTAGATCAGGGAAATTGCGGGGTAAAATATAAATTCCGGCCATATTTCGTTTGCAAAATCTTAACCCAATTACCTACCTAACTTTGCCTAGTTTCGAAGTTAGCCCTAGCCAAGGAGGGGCTTTGCCCCCCCTGGACCCCCCCTTTTTTAAGGCACTTCATGCTACCTATGATATATAATTATTTCTGTAGATGCGCTTAGCTCGTTACTCACCTGTGAGGGGTGTTGGGGGTTGCCTGATGTAGCTGAGTGGAGGAGCGATCATTTCCTTCGCAAGCATCTCTAATAAAGTCGTATAATGACCAGGAGCACTTAACACTGTGCCATGATTACCGCAACTGAGACTTCAATGCTATGCGAAGACGGCAATCGCATTACTGCGCATGAGCGGCTTCCGGATAGGAAACTACGACCGATAATGACGTGAAAACTCAATAGAGGGCACTGTATAATTATACTGTTAACAATGGGGAATATTGCGCCATCTATCGAGAGAAAATAACAGCTCATGCAGGTAATTCATTGGGAGTTTCCATTCCACAGCTTGTCGCTAGCCAGAAATACATAAACACGGCCATGTTTGATTTTCTGGGCGAGGATGGTGGTTTTCGGGGTATTTTGTACAAGGTATGTTGCACGAAGTGCCCTAAAAAGGGGGGGTCCATGGGGGGGGGCGAAGCCCCACTTGGCTAGGGCTTAATTAAAACCTAGGCAAAGCTAGGTAGGTAGTTGAGTTATGATTTTGCAAACGAAATATGCCCCGACGTAGGACGAGGTACCACGAGGGTGTGCCTAAAGAAAGAGACCCAGATTGCGGGGTCCAGGGGTGGAATCGCGCATTATTTCTACTATATATGAACAGTAGAGGTTGAGAGGAATCCATTGATACCACTTTTATGGTATTTAGTGACGCGGCGTTATTCGGAAAATTTACCTGAATACATTGCAATGACAGTAAATAGAGCAATAATGAGTCTAAAGATGTTAACTATTAATCTCCTTAGAAGAGGTGATGATAATACAGATCATGTTAATAGCCTACCACCATTGCAATCACGAAGATCCTTGTGGAGGCGAAGGACGAGAGGAAGCGGTCGAGAAGACGCGCCTCGCAGGGCTTGGTGGTGGGAAAGGCTCGCTCCCCCACCACCTCGCCACGCTCTTCATGCAAAACGACGGCATACATGCCTCCCCCTACGACCCCGCTGGAATGGATCTGCGACGAGACAAGACTGATGAGAAATTTACCTACCTGATATACAAATTTATGTTTTTGCGCATGTAAACTGTGTAAGCATTCATTTAAATACGCTATAGTATTGTAAAATATACAATATTTTTGCATTTATGGAGAATAGTCAGTAAATAAATGTCATACTTATATATACATTGCAAATTACCTTACCATCTTCTCGTTGACGATGACTTGCAGAACGGAAGCATTGAAATATACATCTGCAGTCAGAGATTTCCATCGGCCTGAAATACCAGCAATTGATTGTCATAAGTGTCAAAGTTTATAATGATGCAAGCTTTATTTGAGACGTTCTTCTTCCTCGTGACGTGACATTGCCATGTATGTGCACAACACCCTGTAAGATTAGAAAACCAGACCTGGTGTTCACGAAAGGTCACAGAGTCGAGATTTATCTATAACAAAATTTTCTGAAAATTATTCTTAAGGTCATTACTTGTTTACAACTCTCGGAAAGGATTGTTCCTACGAGACAGAAAACTGCAAATAGCAAGGCGGTGAATAACCACTGAGACTAAATATAACACAATGCTGTCAAGGAAAGGTTTTTCTTTTATTGTTAAATGTTAAATGAACCGTTTCCCCTTTTCAATGCAGTATTCAATTCGAGGAATACTAATGACACCGAGTCCTTTTATTTTTTTCTTTGTTGGATTTATTGGTTATCAACCAGCGGCACAGGCCAAGGTCATTAAGCCAATGGTTCCATTTTATCTTATCAATCTATAGAAGGTCATAAAGTTTTGTCTCCTTTAGAAAAGTGATTACTTTACTGATTATTTTTTCATCGTTTGATAGAATATTTGTTATATTATATTCTATGTTTTTAATATAAAGGTAGTTTTTTATATTTTGTCTTTGACGGTCGTATTTTTGACATGTTGTAATGATGTGTTTTATTGTTAGCCTCCTGTCACAGTGATTACACATAGGAGGGAAATTCTTCTCAATATATGGAGTGAGGTGGGTTATCCGTGTGGCATTGACCCTGAGTCGAGCCAACACCACCTCCTCCCTTCTGTTTCTTCTGTGGGCTGTGTCCCACGGTTCTATATTCACTTTATGTTTAGTGAATTGGAGGCTGGTCCACTCACTTTGCCACAGGAGATGGATTTTTGCTTTTATAAAAGAGACAAAACACCTGAGATCTGTGCGGACAATGCCAGGCTCCAGATCACCAGTCGACCCGGCTAATTTGTCAGCCTGTTCATTGCCATGGATACCCGAGTGTCCAGGTACCCATATCAGCTTGATTGATTTACTGGCACTATGTAATTTACGAATGATATTACCCTGTATTTCATTTTTGGTGGTTTCTAAGGATTTAATAGCTTTAAGTGAACTTAACGAGTCTGAAAAAATGACTATTCTATCCTGGGTCGTCGATAGGGCAAAATCTAAAGCTTTATCTATTGCAAAAAGTTCGGCAAGAAAGATCGATGTATGATTCGGCAATCTGAATCTCAACTAACATTCAGTCGACCATACACCCGCACCCACACACTCGTCTGTCTTGGACCCGTCGGTATACAAATGAAAAAAGGAAAGATGTTTAATAATGATCTCTCTGAACCGCTGGCGTACCTACGCCTCCGGTACCGTGGCTTTGACTGATGGTAGCCAGTCTACCACGATGGTAAAATTGGGTGTTTCCCACGGCGCTATATTTGAATGAACCAGGGTATCGATAGTAGAGAGATCTATACTTTATCTATGAGGTCATGGAGTCTATTGCACAGAGGCTTTCCGCCGCGGTGCTGTGGGCCTAATTGCCGGCGCAAAACATCCCTGTTAGGATGTTGGGGCTGCCTGGCTATCTTAGCGGCGTAAGTCAGCGCAAGCTGGCCGCGTCTGAGACGGAGGGGAGGTACTCCCGACTCTACCTCTAGTCGTTCGATGCGAGTGCACTTAAGGGTTCCAAGATAGACACGTAAACAAGCATTCTGTACAACATTCAATCCTTTCAGAGTTGAGCTCGTTGCCGAGCCATACACAATTGACCCATAATCTGCTTTAGACCTAATCAGGGATTTGTATAACATTAGTAAAGACTTTCTATCAGCTTCCCATTTGTGTCCAGAAATGCACTTTAATAAATTGAGTGCTTTTTGGCATTTATTCTTTAACTGACCAATGTGGTCTTTCCAATTTAATCTACTATCAAAAAGTAGACCAAGAAATCTAGCAGAATTTTGAATAGGTATTGGGTGGTTGTCTAGAGTTAGCCTGATGTTGGGCTTTCTCCTATGGGTAAAGACCACGCCAATACTCTTTCTTATGGAAAACTTAAAACCCTACTGGAGGCCCCAGTTATGAATCATATCCAGTGCCAATTGGATCTGATTTGCCGAGAACTCTGCATTACTGCTGGAGTGCCATAATGCACAGTCATCGGCGTACAGTGAGTATTTAAGATTCCGAGGAGGAGATGGTAAAATGTCATTAATCATACTTAAAAATAATGTTGGTGACAAAACACTTCCTTGTGGGACCCCGTTTGCCTGGACAAAAATGTCCGAGAAAGTGACATTGTCAGAAAATTTGACAGAAAACGTTCTGTCAGATATGAAATTTTGGATAAAAAAAGGCAAGTTTCCACGTAATCCGAAAGCATAAAGTTTTCTGAGTAGGCCATGTCGCCATGTCATGTCGTAGGCTTTTTCTATATCTAAAAAAACTGAAATCAAAAAATGCTTTTTGGCAAATGCGTCATGAATATGACTTTCCAGTTTTACTAGCTGATCGAGAGTTTGACGTCCCTTTCGGAAGCCGCACTGCTCGTCAACTAGTAAATTCCTGGTGTTTAGAAAATGCAATAGCCTACTATTAACAATTCTTTCCATGACTTTACATAAGCAATTTGTCAACGTAATTGGGCGGTAAGAGATGGCGGATCTGGGATTTCCCCCTCCTTTCAATGTGGGAATGATGTGGGCAAAGTGCCATGAATTTGGAAAAGTCTGGCTTTTCCAAATGTCATTGTACACTTCTAGCAACTTAATCATGGCATCATGATTAAGATGCTTTATCATCTCATATCGAATCTCATCGGGGCCTGGGGACGTTCCTCTACAGGCTTCTAGGGCTCGGACAAGCTCGGACATTCATCCATTGTAAGATCTTTATTGCAATCAAAGTCATCTCCTGTGGCAAAGTGAATTGGTTGGAGCTCGGATGCTTCCTTGGTGATCAGGATAGCAGGATGGTAATTTTCCGAGCTGCTTGTGTAAGAGAACTGCCTGGCGAGTGCATTAGCAATGTCTCTAGGTTCATCAAAATTGTTTCCCTCTTGTAAGATGTTTCTTATTTTGCAGGGTATATTTTTTCTATTTATTTTTCTGATAGTGGACCAAACCTCTGATGTGCTGGTGTTGCTATTGATCATAGAGAGAAAGCTTCGCCAGGAGTCTCTTTTAGCTTGTCTGATTGTTCTTCGAGCCCTAGCTCTCGCTAGTTTGTAGTTGCGAAAGTTCTCATTTGTGATATTATTTTGGAGAAGCCTGTAGGCCCTATTTCGTTCACATAGCGGCCTGCGGCAATCTGGTGTCCACCATGGAACCCTATGCTTAACACTATCTGTCGAAGTCTTAGGGATTGTTGCCATTGCTGCATTTATAATACAATTTTGAACACTGTTTACTTTATCATCAATGGTTTCTCCAACAACTTCGAGCTTGACGCTCCTTGTGAAGGCGACCCAATCTGCTATTTTTACGTTAAATTTGGGTGCTGAAGGCGTTCTCGTGGTGTCGCATGAATATTTAATACAAATAGGAAGGTGATCGCTTCCCAACGAGTCGTCAATGGTGTGCCACAGGCACTTGGCTGCTAGTGTTGAAGAGACCAGTGATAGGTCAATAAAGCTCAAATTACCGGTATTATCGCCCACTCGCGTCGGACTACCATCGTTTAGAAGGACCAGATCAGAGTCATTGATCAATTTAACTACTTGCTCACTCCTACCATCCACCCGCAGGGAACCCCATGAAGGATGATGAGCGTTGAAATCACCTAAAATTAATTTGTTATTTGGCAGACTGTCCTGAAGAGCAAAAAGCTCATCATAGATTACCATTTTATCAGGTGGACAATAAGCTGAGCATATAGTCAGATACGTGTTATTGAATTTTACTTTGCATGCGACGTGTTCCAAAGTAGAATTAATCGTCACTTCAGTGAAAGGGAGGTTCTGGTGGATGTACGTGGCGACCCCGCCTCCACCCCTTCCCTCTCGATCTTTTCTACACAAATGGTAGTTTCTCAGCATTACGACCTCGTCAGAGACTTGGTCGTTTAAATGGCTTTCTTGGAGAACAATAATATCGGGAGCATAGGACGAGGCTAATAATCTAAGGGAGTTTAATTTTGATCTAAGACTGAGGGCCTCTCTCGAGAGTTTTTGGAAACAGTAGCCTCCATGGCCTGCTCTCCTCTGCTAGGGAGACGCCCGGCGGAAGATGATCTGCCCTTACGAGCAGACCAACAA
>BOPN01003607.1:89291-91791 GCA_017312705.2 Penaeus japonicus | reverse complement strand
AATATATTCATCCAAATATATGTATAATTTTCCTTGAAGTACAACTGGCAATACAGGCTGGATGGTAGTTCTAGCAATGTGCATTAGTAGTGAGCGCGCATGTGCGTATGCGTAAGTGTTTGTGTGCGTGTCATATATGCATTGGTCATATATGCGTTTCTCATTTCAACTAAGAATTGGTTCATGTTCAAATAGTGTTTTAATAATTTGTAGTAACCTATGCTTCACTAGGTACTTTTAGAGGGTATATAATGCCGGAGGAATATTTTCGTTTCTATGGTACTAACGGCCTTACAATTATTCGAATAGTCAATTGTTCCCGAAATAAAATAATGAGAAGTGAGGAAGAGGAATCAATTATCAAGAGACTCAAGATAGGAAAAACAAAAGTCTGGACACTTGAAAATATTTGCAAAATACATTTATAATATACGTTCATATCACTGATATTTTTCGAAAAGCAAAGTGATCATATATAATTATTGTGTAATCTATCAAGCATTAAGTCAATCAATCAGCCATATTCAATAATCATTTATAACTATAATATTAATTAAAACGGGAAGAACTACATGCCAGATATTTTAAGATGAATTATTTACCTGTTGACCTTAATAATATTGAGCAAGGTGAATTTCAATGAGCTACAAATGAAAGACCCGCAATGAAAACATTAATAGAATATCTGCTCCTATTCACGAGTTCGACATAGAAAATGGAATTCTGTATCACATTAAACAACATAAGAACCACAGACTAGTCCCCTGTTATGACCTGTGTGCAGCAGTTCTTCACCTGGTTCATGATGTTCCTATGGCTATCCCTCAGGGAATATTTCGTACATACAGACTAAAATCCCTGCTCCTTTTCCTAAACGAACCGTCAGTCACGAAAGGTTACCTTCGAGGATTCTCTGAATGTTAAAGAAGGGAGTACAAAAACGTAATGCATATGCACCTCTATCAGTCTTACTCTAGCATACGTTGTTTTATCAACTGTGGACCATCTCATAAGGTAGCTTTGCCAGATAAGTAGACAGAAACAGTAGCCAATGTTTTTTTTCCAGGAAACCGTGACCTAATTTGGAGATCTGAATATGTTGGTTACTGATAATGGCTCGGGGTTTAATAATAAATAGTTCTGGATAGTCTGCAAACTGGTTCAGATAAAAAAAAAAAAACACTACACCATTCCATCCTTTTTACGATAGGTATTCATCTTGAGATGAATACCAGCTTTACATAAGATACGCATTGAGGTCCAACGTTCACATGCCTGTTAATGTTCCCCATCTGTTCCTGATGGAACTATAACGTTCCGTCAGGTTTAATAAACAGAATTATAAAGTATGACGAAGGAACCTTTGATATACTACGAAAACTACAGATGACTTGGAAAAATGCTGCAACACACTCAACTGGCTCCAGGAACGGAGGTAAGATACCATGACAGACGTTAATATTTGGCGCCGAAAAGCTGTACAATGATTTAAAGGTGCCAGGAGAGCCTTGGCGCCGAAAAGCTGTACAATGATTTAAAGGTGCCAGGAGAGCCTTGGCGCCGAAAAGCTGTACAATGATTTAAAGGTGCCAGGAGAGCCTTGGCGCCGAATTTGGCTAGGCTCCTATCGCATTGCCAAGAAGACCGGACCTGTAACTTTTATAATGAAAAGGGTCTTTGATGTCCCCTTGAGCACATGGTGGATATTAATCGGGTTAAGCGGTTTCATCATCAAGAGGAGCTAAGTGTTGGATGAATTCGTAATGAGGAAGTAAACTTTTTTGTAATCTGATCCTGGCCCTATACATCCTGTACGTTACTTAGTTTAGCAACGCCAAGAAGACATTTCATGACAATCAGGTCTCAAGGTCCCGCTGAGCTTTAATTGCGATACGAAACATTTATTTGCCATGACCTGCTTACTAAAATTTCCATCAGATTTACTGATCTACGGTAATTGTAACTTTGGCAAAGAATGGAGTATGTTCCAGAGCTAAATGCTGGATGGCTGTATTGCCTGTTATGCTGATCCTCTTCTGAATCTTCTCTCTCCGCCCTTTCTGTGACTGAATCCTACCTGACAGGTGTCCCAGCACCAGAGCTCTGCCTGCCAGCATACCGACCTATAATGAATTTGAATTAAGTGGAATTTTGGTATATTTTCCTCCTAACCCGGTTTCATTTACCAATTCTTTAAATATGAAAATATATCGTGTTGCATAATGGAAGAAAATAAATAAAATGAGGTATATACATAAGAAAAGGATCATCAATAGTGGTACGCGAAATGAGTTCAAAATCTGCCTCGAAATTCTCACACGTGACAAAACTGCCAAGACCAGTCCAAGAGCAAGCCACTGACAAAGTGTGGGGCAATCTTGAAGTCGGTCACCTTAAATTTTTGAAGAAAATGACAAGACTGTTTGTGAGTAACGCCCCTGGAGTTCGAGCCAATGACGCTGCCCGAGCATTTGTCATATATCTTTCGGCTGTATACTGA
>BOPN01003607.1:79291-81791 GCA_017312705.2 Penaeus japonicus | reverse complement strand
TGATCTCGAACTTTGCGACACTGCATCTCCTTTACCGGCTCTTCTCCAAAGAGTCGGGATTGAGTATTTACTCTAGATGTGGGAGTAGAAGACCCACTCGTGGTGGAACCATTGGTGGCAGTACTAGGGTTATTTTCCTTGGTGGCAGCAGCACTATCTTTTTCAGGGGTGTCCATACCGTTAGTTTCAAGCTTGGGAGCTTGTTCAGGTTCCTCCTTTGGAACTTCCTGGGCAGGTGTAGTCTTGTCCTTGGGCTTCACGAAATCATCGCTGTCATCTCCAAAACTGATGGATGATCCACCACCTGGAGGCTTCAGCACCCTGTGAAAGAAATCATACAATATGTCATGGCCAACCATGGAGGGATCTACCAGTATATTTTTGTACCGGGGTATGTATGCCTACGAGTTCTGAATCCCTTAGAAAGGACTTGCCTAACAGCATGGTGTTCAGGTGTGGTAGCATCACTGGTGAGTTTGGTCTCCCCACCTGGTGGTTGATGTACTCTGCAAAGCGATTATAATTATGCCAAGATCAAGGTAGTGGTGTCCACCTACTTTCTGTCATACCTACGCAAACCTGACGTCCTATATTCTCTTCGGTAAAATAGATACCACTTTCAGTTGCCAAATTAACCAACAATCCAAGACAAGAAATGTTAATGATGTTTCTGATATACATATGACCAAATGTAAACCAAAGACTAATACTCAATTTTAACAATAATATTGTATTTGTATCTATGAAATTTTATGGACGCACATCATTATAGGCCTTATACTCCGATGGCAGTTATGAGGCAGCCCACGTACATACAAATATATATATATACAGATGTATATATATATATATATATATATATATATATATATATATATATATATATATATATATGTATATACACACACACATACATACATATGTATATACACACACACATACATACATATGTATATACACACACACATACATACATATGTATATACACACACACATACATACATATGTATATACACACACACATACATACATATGTATATACACACACATACATACATATGTATATACACACACACATACATACATATGTATATACACACACACATACATACATATGTATATACACACACACATACATACATATGTATATACACACACACATACATACATATGTATATACACACACACATACATACATATGTATATACACACACACATACATACATATGTATATACACACATACATACATATGTATATACACACATACATACATATGTATATACACACATACATACATATGTATATACACACATACACACATGTATATACACACATACACACATGTATAAACACACACGCCCACACATATATAAACACACACGCGCACACATATATAAACACACACGCGCACACATATATAAACACACACGCGCACACATATATAAACACACACGCGCACACATATATAAACACACACGCGCACACATATATAAACACACACGCGCACACATATATAAACACACACGCACACACATATATAAACACACACGCACACACATATATAAACACACACGCACACACATATATAAACACACACGCACACACATATATAAACACACACGCACACACATATATAAACACACACGCACACACATATATAAACACACACGCACATACATATATAAACACACACGCACATACATATATAAACACACACACACATACATATATAAACACACACACATATACATTATATATATATATAAACACATACATATATATATAAACATATATATATATACACATACATGTATATAAACATATATATACATACATACATATGCACACATGTATACATACATATATATACACACACATGTATACATACATATATATACACACACATGTATACATACATATATATACACACACATGTATACATACATATATATACACACACACATGTATACATACATATATATACACACACACACATGTATACATACATATATATACACACACACACATGTATACATACATATATATACACACACACACATGTATACATACATATATATACACACACACATGTATATATAAGCATATATACACACACAAGTATATATACGCATATATAAACATGTATATATATATATATATATATATATATATATATATATATATATATATATATATATATATATATACACACACACGCATATATACACATGTATATATACGCATATATACGTATATATATATACGCATATATACACATGTATATACACACACATATAAATATATATGTATATATATATATATATATATATATATATATATATATATATATATATATATATACATACATATATATATTAGTATGCCTACGTGCATTTGTAAATGCATGTTAGTTTTTTTCATATAGGAATATATTAGCTAGTATATATATGATTACCTAGGGAAATTCATCATTGAGATTACGGCCGTTTTTCCACGTAC
>BOPN01003607.1:66791-74291 GCA_017312705.2 Penaeus japonicus | reverse complement strand
AGCGTTCCTTGCTCTCTCAACCTTTTCTCATCACCAATCTATATCTCAGCCCTACCGCGACCTCAACCCTTCTCACTCTCTCACCCTAACCGCTATATCCCGACTACACTCACCCTTATGGCTACCCCCATTCTTAACTATCATACCCCTACCCTTACGATGAGCCTCATTACTACTTTAACAAGAATGTGTCAATGTTACCATTTTGTCCACAATATCTTTTGGTGATAACTACTATCGCCATTATATAACTGCTCCAGCTAACCGTTATGCAGCAATACGTAGTGTTGCGGATGATCACGATACATTCTAACATTTGGAGACTTCATTCGAAAAGCCGCGGCGAACACACACATGAACTCCATTCCAACTTCTAAAACTTAAACAAATCATATGGTCATTTTCCTAATATATTACGATAATCTAGCTCAGGTAAGAGCAGCGTACAAAATAGCTGATTAGTAATAAAGTCAATCCTGGAGAGAGAGAGAGAAAAAAAAAAACACTTGTGGCATATGCAAACTGATACACCACAAAACCTGGGGACACCACTACCTGACCATGTTGGCACAATATTAAGGGCACTAGCGCCTGTTGGGAATAGCCCGAGTGCAGCCCACTCAGGATATAATGTACTCTTTCCCTTTCGATAACGTCGCAGGTTTCCTCGTCTGCTAGGAGCGTCGCCTTCAGAGTTCTGAGATTTGACAGTTCAACGTTCGCTCACTCGCTCCCTTCGTGTTTACTTGCTAGATGGTTCTACACACGCACATGCGACCACACACTGACAGTGAAGGCCACAGCCCGAGCACGTCTGAGCACCAGCCCAACAAGTCCTACACTGGCGACCCTGTGAGACGCCGCCGCTGTGTTGGCAACCCACGCCGTCCCGCCGCCTCCGCGACTCGCCTTCCTCACCTCGGGGGCGCCGTCTTGGGAGAAGGGGAGCGGGAAGGGGTGCACGGGTGCACACAAACTAGGTGCTTTGTAAGGATGTCTCACGCATGGTAATCTAAGATTCTTCAAATTATCCTTACATCTGAACGATAAATTTTGAATGCAGAACCATTGAAAATGGATTATTGCAGGAGGTATGTGTCACAGAGATCCTAAGCTGGCGTGAATCAAATTTGTCTGAGAAAGCAGAGCAGGAATAGTACCCTCATGAGTCCCTCTCCTTTCCTCAACAACCCAACTCGAACACCACCGCCAGTCTTCGCAAGCACGGACCCTAAAAAGATGCCTAATCTTCCCAAGGCGATGCTTTATAGAAACGCCAAAAAGGAGTGAAGAAAGCGTATCAAAGGGGGGCGTCGACCGACACAAACAAAACGAACAGAAGAGGGAGAGGGGAGTGAGAGAGGGGGGCGAAGCGGGGAGAGGTGAGTGAGAGAGGGGAGCGAAGCGGGGAGAGGGGAGTGAGAGAGGGGAGCGAAGCGGGGAGGGGGGAGTGAGAGAGGGGGGCGAAGCGGGGAGAAGGGAGTGAGAGAGGGGGGCGAAGCGGGGAGAGGGGAGTGAGAGAGGGGGGCGAAGCGGGGAGGGGGGAGTGAGAGAGGGGAGCGAAGCGGGGAGGGGGGAGTGAGAGAGGGGGGCGAAGCGGGGAGGGGGGAGTGAGAGAGGGGGGCGAAGCGGGGAGGGGGGAGTGAGAGAGGGGAGCGAAGCGGGGAGGGGGGAGTGAGAGAGGGGGGCGAAGCGGGGAGGGGGGAGTGAGAGAGGGGGGCGAAGCGGGGAGAAGGGAGTGAGAGAGGGGGGCGAAGCGGGGAGAGGGGAGTGAGAGAGGGAGAGGGTGAGTGAAAGTGAGAGCGAGAGGGAACGGGGGGAGGGAGAGAGGAAGGCAGTGACTAATACCCCCCCCTCGTCTCCGACCCTGCCCTTCCTAATATGTCTCGCCCTGGGATAACGACGGATTCTTCTCGCCTTCAGTCAGTCGACCCCGTCCCCCGTGAAGGCCGTTGACATCACCGTCATAGTCATCAGTCACGCTTGAGGAAGATGGGATGGGTTTGCAGGAGTGGGAGTCACATGTAGAGAAGTATTGTCGATAATCTAATATTTTTTAGATTTAGAATAACGAGCGATCCTTTCATGTTATAAGCAATAAGATGTCTTTAAAATTACGATGGTATTCTACATCTTCATCCATATGATAGCGAGTTATTCTCGTTACAACAGCATATATATGGTTCTACGAAAACTTTCTACTCATATGTTTATCATTATAGCTTTACTACACTACGAAGACTGAAGGCAAATTCCGTTTTGGTGTACGGGAGGTTTGTATAACAAAATTTAGAAGCATATCCCAGAGGTTGGAGGGAAATTGAAAATTGGGACACTTAATTAGAAGTTAAAGAAGCCAAAGCCATAAGTCATGGGCAATTTTAAAATCATGCTTGAGGTGGAAACTAAATAATTTCCATGTTAAAATTAAAGAGTGGCCCCTGAACATAACTAACAACCTCCGTGCCCCATGAACCGCTATCTCGTCTCCAAGGGGCGACATGCCTGAAATTCTTGCCACTGTACTACGGACCACCGGTCTGTAGGTCACTGGGTCGCATCCTACGTACTCATCAACACTCACTCAGTCTTCCTTTAAAGTTTAAAAGGTCTCTCTTTGATAGAAAAAATAAACTATTTATACTATTGTGTAATATGATTAGTTTCCATATCATAGGCACGGGCAATCAATACCACGTGTAATATATTTTTGCTGATCTGTTATGAGTTGCCAACGAGGAGCGAAACAAATCTTGTCACACTAGTCAGTATTAGATTAACCTCACACGCTACTTACATATCCAAACCTGATGTTCCGCCCCGAAAGCGAGAACTTTGGAGAGCCTCACTAATAAAAAAAAAAACAAAAAAAACAATCGCAAATAAATTCACCGTCTTCCATGGGTAAGCAACTTGATATCAGCCCCCCACCCCCATTCTTACATATTCTCTTATATAACAGTCCAACTTGGACACGCCTTTGCTCTGCCATTTTTGGTATCAGCTTTTGCTACAGGAGATTAAAACTCTAATAAAACTGATAAGATATTAACATATAATGATTACCGAATATTTATAATCATCTAATGCATATCCATTCATCTAGAAAAAAAATCAACTTAATAAAATTACACCACAAATTTCCCTGCACTCTTGGTTCCAGGACCATATCTGATTTTCCGTTTCCGAGGTTAACAGAGGTCACACTTCAATAATAAAAGAGTTCCTTTTCCTAATCAGGCACTTTCTAGCATGCATAGCCACAAAAAATTCTCCGATCCACAGAAGTTCAAATTCTAATTACTAATTTCGATGCTTTATTAATTGCAGATTTCTGGCAAGGAGGTCATATCTTGTAACTGACTATTTGGAACACTGAAAAAATGAAATGGGGTAAAAATACTTGGAATTGCATTACACCTTAAATAACGCTATGCAAGGAAAGGATACAAGCGTACACGCGTATCCTTGTCATCTTTAAATGGAGAGGAATACAGAAAATGTGATAATGTCTCATGCCTAATAAATATTCCTTAATGTACGAAACTCTTCGCAAGGATCGCAGATCTTTTGCTTTCTTGATTAGAAGAACAACAACTTCAAGGAACTGCTTTGTCTGGCAGTGGAGGGAAGTTCAAGTGTCCGCTCGCAATTCCAGCAAATGAGTTGCCGGGAAATCGGTGATATGAGTATCAAAATTTTCATTCTAATGATTTTACATTAGCTCCATAATCATAATTCAAGATTTTTTTTTTTATCATTAAACATCTAACCTAAAATAAAAACACAAAATAAAAATGAAAAGAAATCGTGAAGACGGTGGGGAGCAGGAGAATAAACAGTCGACATAAGCGAGGGAGAGAACACGAGAGCAAGGTGGTGGAAGGACAGAACTGCAGACAGCAAAGGAAGCCCTACTCTTAACTCGGCTAAGTTGGGATTACGAACGATGTTAGGCAGGTAGTAGTAAGGGGAAGGACTAAAATGGGTGAGGGGAGTGATGTAGTGGGGAGAAGGTGGATATTGGCTGCTATGTACACTAAAACCGAAATTACAAAAATGGAAATACAACTGTTACTGTTACAACAATCGATCAGAACACTCAAAGTTTACCAAAAGAAACTTATCTGCGCAAGAAATTACAGACGTCCAGGCATCAAAATGTTACGTTATAGTTTTAAAATATGCACGTCTTTAATGTCAAACAAGTGTAAGTCACTTGGAAAAAAAATTTAAAAATTTTGTTTGATATTGTGGACACAGTCAAATGTGGTCTCCGCAGCAACCGTACATTATAAGCATCTCCAATTACTTTGTATCATGGAGGTCAAAGTTGAGGTAGCAGATTGAAAATGGTATCTTCGGACTTATGGCCCTGAAAGGGGGAGAGGGATCTACAGTGTCAAAACTCAACAAGAGTGTCGCATTACCAGCTTACATGAAATGCTAGGTCTTCTCATATGCAAATACATATAGCACGGGCTGAATAACCGAACCCCTTAATAATATTTTTCCAACTAGGTATGTAAATATTTAACATTTCCCACTCATCATATAAAGCCTCACAACCTCTGAAAGATGGATGAAAGCAAAGCAATGAAAGCAGCTTGAGGCACTATGATCTACGTATTAACAACAAAATAAAATAATTGTGCGATCCAATTACAAGTACACCTGCCTGTTTCTTGTATACTTGAACCGTTCATCTTTGCCAGATACCATTTGTCTTTGATAATTTACTCTTCTACCATTTCCATTTCCTCTTAAATACGTAAATCATTGGCAATACATCTTCAATTCCTGAATCGATGTATTATAACATGTGTACATTTTAAGACAACCTGAACAATATGAATCCCAATAAACGAGCCTTGTACGGACCGCCATTCTGCAGTGCCAGTGTGCGTTAGAGAGCAATGCACTGTGCCAGCTCTCGGGTCGATGACAGCGGGAAGGGTTCACACATTTCACAATTGCTTTACTTATTGCCTTTAGCATCTGGATACAAGCGGGAATGCACATTCAATTAAGATTAATTCACTATTACACTTGTCGATATGGTCTCTCTTATAAAAAGTGAAAACGAAAACGAAAATACAGAGATGTCCCTGGTCCGACCGAAAGAGAGGAGCGGAGAAGAGAGCGCACAGCTAGAGAGTACGATCTTGCAGAGAAGTCCCCGTTACAGATTCTGCCTTGCCCCTCACACTCCATCTCCCGACTACAGATACAATTATGAAAGATTGCCGAGGACCAAGTCTATAATCTCTTTACAAAAGGCTTAAAACAGGAACAAAAATACATTTAGATAAAAAAAAATTATATATATATATACACATACATTGCAAGCCGCATTCATAAACAATTTTTTATCGATATTTCGGTGTAAGTGTAATACTCTCACACTGAATATAGTATATTTTAAAAAATAACAATTACGAACAAATTTCTATTGAAAATAAAAGGAAAATAAGCTATGTTGTCAATGTTAATTGACTATGATAACCGTTTTAAGTGTGCTCTGATAAAGAGTATAATCACATTTTACGGAAATATATATAGCGCCTGACTGCCGGCAATACTAACCTTTTTTTGCCTAAACCGACACGGTCAAGCTCCACGTGCCGGTACGTGGCGTATGTGGCCATTTCTGCGTACACTTGCACACCTGCACAACACGTTCACCACAACAGTTTTCCTGCAGCACGCGTGCCGACCTTGCCTATCTACTTTCACGGAGGCTTTTGTTTGTATCTTCAAAATGTTACCTCCTTTCACACCTCTCTTGTACTTTCCACCTTGACTTTGCCACGGACAAGAAATTATGACGTACACCTTTTGCTTTCCTTGTTGGTCCGAATGACCTTTTCCTTTTGACATAAACACGAAGGTCAGAATTTCTGCAGCACTTGAAGCCGGTACGGCCGCCACCACAGATCCCGCAGAAATTTCCGTGAGTTTCCAGTCCACCAATAACTGGTTCGCTTTAAGCGTCCTTTCTTCCCCCAACGAATACTGTCCGCTTACTTTACCATCACTGTCTCATGAGATCAACTGTAACAGGAATGTCTCCAAAGGAACGAAAGGCAATAAACAAGAAGTATATAGATATAAATAAATATATATGTATACATATATATACATATACAAACACAGCCACACGAGGAAGAGGTCAGGGCTCTTTCCCGGGCGGCGCCGAGACCTGGTCTGAGTCTCCGACGTCATGGCCGTGGATTATATGTCCACCCCCTCACTCCACCCCACCCCCTCTTCTTTCCTCCCCCTCCTCTCCTGCTCGAGTCATCGTTTCTCCACCCACGCAATCTCACATGGCGCCAGGAAATGATGCGATTTTACATGCAACAGGCATTAATACAGTTGTAAATATAAATCTGAATATATAAATACATGCATTATATACATATATATATGCATTATATACATATATATATACATATATACATATGTATGTATATATGTATGTATATATGTATATATATATATGTATGTATATATGTATATATATATATATATACATATATACATACATATATACATACATATATATATATATACATATATATATATATACATATATACATATATACATATATACATATATACATATATACATATATACATACATATATATATAAATACATATATACATATATACATATATACATACATATATATATATATACATATATACATACATATATATATATATATACATATATACATACATATATATATATACATATATACATACATATATATATATATACATATATGCATACATATATATATACATATATACATACATATATATATATACATATATACATACATATATATATATATACATATATACATACATATATATATATATACATATATACATACATATATATATATATACATATATACATACATATATATATATATACATATATACATACATATATATATATACATATATACATACATATATATATATATACATATATACATACATATATATATATATACATATATACATACATATATATATATATACATATATACATACATATATATATATATACATATATACATACATATATATATATATACATATATACATACATATATATATATATACATATATACATACATATATATATATATACATATATACATACATATATATATATATACATATATACATACATATATATATATATACATATATACATACATATATATATATATACATATATACATACATATATATATATATACATATATACATACATATATATATATATACATATATACATACATATATATATATATACATATATACATACATATATATATATATACATATATACATACATATATATATATATACATATATACATACATATATATATATATACATATATACATACATATATATATATATACATATATACATACATATATATATATATACATATATACATACATATATAT
>BOPN01003607.1:62500-66691 GCA_017312705.2 Penaeus japonicus | reverse complement strand
TAACATATATAACATATATAACATATATATTATATTATATAATATATACATAATATATCATAGATACGTCACATTTTACAATATTGAAGAAAAATTTGGGAAAGGTAGAAAAAGAGTAAATATATAAATGATCACCACACATTCCCTGGGTGAAGCAAACATCAAGAGACAGAAAGTGGGATCCTGAGCGCAATCATCCCAATCCCCTTGAAGGAGTCACGGCACAAGGCGGTCGAGCGTGACACGAGAAAAGATGAAGATGCGTCACACCTCGTCCTCTACGTGTCAAGTTTTGATTTCTCTATTTCCAAGTCCCTATCATTACACCTGGCGACAATCTATAACCAGGAATGTAGATAACATTTATATTTACACACACACACACACACGAGTGTGCACCCACACTACGCCTATGCACAAAGAGTGTGCACCCACACTACGCCTATGCACAAAGAGTGTGCACCCACACTACGCCTATGCACAAAGAGTGTGCACCCACACCACGCCTATGCACAACGAGTGTGCACCCACACCACGCCTAGGCACAACGAGTGTGCACCCACACCACGCCTAGGCACAACGAGTGTGCACCCACACCACGCCTAGGCACAACGAGTGTGCACCCACACTACGCCTATGCACAACAAGTGCGCACCCACACTACGCCTATGCACAACAAGTGCGCACCCACACTACGCCTATGCACAACAAGTGCGCACCCACACTACGCCTATGCACAACAAGTGCGCACCCACACTACGCCTATGCACAACAAGTGTGCACCCACACTACGCCTATGCACAAGTGTGCACCCACAATACGCCTATGCACAACAAGTGTGCACCCACACTACGCCTATGCACAACAAGTGTGCACCCACACTACGCCTATGCACAACAAGTGTGCACCCACAATACACCTATGCACAACAAGTGTGCACCCACACTACGCCTATGCACAACAAGTGCACCCACACTACACCTATACACATGCACATTACTTGTATAGAAAATAAATCGTATATGTGCATTATCTGCATACAGAAGTACACCCATTACCTAAATACATATACATGAATGCATACGAAGTCTATATATGCATACATGTATGTAAACATTAACTACACATACATGCACAGTGTATACATACATAGGCCTACATATATTACATATATACATACACACATGTACATTACATTTTTACACACAGATATTAATGCACTGCATACATATATAGTGTCATAGTAGTTTTTTTTTCTATACTCTAAATTAAACCAACTCCCAAAAGAAATTACTGATCTACTTAAGTGACCCCTATTACTGCGCCTGAAGTAAATCATTTTCTTTTATCTTAAAAGAAAGTTTCAGGTAGGACTTCCTTAAAATGTAAGAATTTGTCCTCGTTACGTTGAATCCAACCCTCTAGGCACGACACGATATTCTTTCTGGTAGTTTTCGTTCTGTTTTGTACAGTTTCGCTACTCATTTCCATCGGAAACCTTTCGTTGCTGAGTTACATCCCCCCTCCCTCCCCACACGCGCGCCATCGTCGATACGGAACTAAACGATTTCTGGCGCGAAATTTAAAGTTTTTTTTTGCGTAATCAAAACCCAACCCACCAACGTAACCTAACCTAGTTAGGTTAGGTTTTAAGGCCACTGCGTGGCCGGTAGCTTTTCAAGACGGATGTCAACCACCGATCACGGAACTGACCGATTTTTGGTCTGCCCTAGCAAAGGGAGGCTTTGCCCTCCCCCTTGACATCGTGGCATCGGATTAACATCTTCTTACCTTAATTGGAGGCGTGTGAGGGGCCGGGTTGTGGCTCGTCCGGGTCAGAGTCGGGTAGCGTTGGTAGAGCACCGTGGTCAAATAATAATTTTAGTGATGCAGCGTTATCTTTATAAAAAAAAAAAAAACCTTGATAAATTCCCACGGAGTGTACCTACATCTTACACACTATGTAGCCATCTCGAAACTGATTTTGAAATTGAAGCAAGGACCCAGACTCTATGTTCAATTGTCTGTGATTGGTCGATCATTTTGTCGGTTAGACCTATTGTTTCCCTATTGGTGCTATTATTATCACGTGACAGTATTGTCTACTATCGATACTTTTTTGCATTTCCGCGGGTGAGGTTGGCGCATGCGCAGAGCCGATATTTTTCAGTCAGATGTTTGTTAAGGCAGTGAAATCATCTCTCCCGTTAATCGTTTTTTAACTATTTTCAAAATAATATATCCCGACTATTTTTCGTTTCCAGAAGAAAAGTTTTTATGGGTTACGTCATAATTAAAACTACGTCATGCCGAAAGGTTTGTTTTTTCGCTACGTGTGGTTGCGTCTTTATCCAATAATACCGATTCCCGCAGTAGCGGTATATAATCCTAGCATTCAATAAAAAAAATAAAAATTCGTATTATTTAATACGAAGACTATTCTTAGTTCCTTTAGAAATAAGTTGTAAATTTAGCATAAAAGCATTGTGCATTTACTGCCTTAGTCAATATGTAAAAGTATACATCCTATAAGTGCATGTCTCCAGACAAAGTAAACTCTTCTTTAATTCTAAAACCAAGTAGTGTCTCATTCCGTACTCGGTATGAATTTGTAAGTGATGAATTTTCATATAACATTTAATAATTCCAATCTTGGAATCGTTGCATCATAACTGGTTTACAGAAGATTT
Source organism: Penaeus japonicus (assembly GCA_017312705.2). Classification (NCBI taxonomy): domain Eukaryota; kingdom Metazoa; phylum Arthropoda; class Malacostraca; order Decapoda; family Penaeidae; genus Penaeus; species Penaeus japonicus. Next base: position 64,001 of record BOPN01003607.1, on the reverse strand, counting down.
GACATTTACACTGGAATTACTCTTAGACAAGACATCAGATGTAGCAGAACCAATCAACTCTTGGCAGTACCTTCTCCGGTGGCCCTGCCCGGGGAAATAACCCCGGCCTTACTGAGTTGGTGTTCTTGCCTGTCCTTGAATATGAACTTTCCTCACTGTACTGAGCTTGACAGAATAAACTACTACTTGGTCCTCTCCCTAAGAACCCTACACACGTGAAACAATGATTCAATCGGCCTAAACCTTTTGCCATCAGCCCCTCACTTTGAGCCCCACACTTCATCCTACATTCCCATGTCATTTATCAGCAAACACCCCCACCCCTCGCAGCTTGTTAACAAACACCAAACCCTTTACGAATATACTTACTGTATGACCTAATTCTAAAATTTATAATCACCTATAAATTATTCAACATACTCAATTTGATCAGGAGAGGAAATCATTATTAGAAATCACTACAAACGGTCCATGATTACCCAAATGGCTTTATCAACGTTCTCGAGCAACACTTACTCAGACCTGCAACCTTACCAACCTCGCCTAGTCCGAGTCGCCTTAGCAACACTAGGTAAATCTACACTGATAATCCCCCCTGGAGCAAGTGCTAGGCTGGGTGTGACGTCTGTGCACCTGCACCCAACAAAACTTTTGCATAAAAATCCAATAAAAGCCATGCATAATTATCCAAAAAAGTAATTACATCTTCCCATACAAATTATATGCTAATATATGAATAAGATTCTTTGACAGAATACACATACGAAATCAGTCATATTGATCCTTCCTAGCAGCTACGTGTCACGCACATGCCTGAATGTTGCCATTGCCCTGAGAAGGCTGTCAGGTACACCAACACCCTCCACACGGTGGTAGTAAACCATTATGGAAGTTATGGCAAAATACCATACCAAGCTTCTCGCTTACAGAGAGAAAATGTTGCCATATAATCACTGAATATATATTCAATAACATTGGATGGCCAAATGCCATAATAGGAAATTTAATAAAAACTAACGATACTATGGAGGCTTTAATGATGATTAAAACGACAATTTTGATTTCCTGTTTAGGTCATAACATTCCCCTCTTCCCAGCTGGTGATCCACTGAACTACCACTCGGTCAAGAGAGACCATAGAACGAGACTCCTGTCTTCCTGCATTAATACTGGCTTTCATATTCTATCATACCTTTATCATGGATTTACATCTAACGCAGATAAATACTTTCACGGATAAGTTCACTGACGGTGGGGACGTGCACTGTCTATCATGTTTGTTTTCTTTATTTTACATATGGAACTTCGCCACTATGGATTCAATTGAATAAGCCTACATAGTCCTCACTATTTCTCTTTACTTTAATGTTTCATGACGAAAATTATTAACACAACGGTAATAGCAACACAAGTAATGAAAATAAAAATAGTTTTTCCCATAAAATACAAGGAATGGAGTAGACAGGTAAGGTCAGACAGGCCTACTAATCGACAAATATGT
>BOPN01003607.1:45000-47500 GCA_017312705.2 Penaeus japonicus | reverse complement strand
ATTCCCTAGAAAGTAGGGCCAGTGAGCGCCATGGCCTTCGCGCAAAAGCCAACAAACCTTAGCGTATATTCTGGCAAGACAGATATTAGATGTGTTCCTTGTGGTAAATTAAATAGCCAAAGAAGTCTACAGGCTCTCTTGCACGAGTACACGTGGTAGATTTGACGATGTTTGTCTGAGAGCCGAAGTCGCGGAGGCCATGACATTGAGGGGGCCTCTTTGCTAAGCGACTGCGGGCTTACATTGACTGCATATTTTCTATATCAATTAAAATTGTTTAAGGTGTTCTCTCTCTTCATCGCCTTCGTTTTTTTTATTAATCTGAACACGGCCCTCGTTTCAAGATTTGCCTAACATGACTATATAATCATAACCAAACTGACCTTATTTCAAAACACTGCAGACATCAAGGGATTGCCAGAAATCATGGTGACCAAACTAAAAAAACGAAGAGTGACAAGATATGGAAAGTAAAGAGATTTACTAAAATATATAATATCCACAATTTCTACCATGCATAAAACTATCAGGGCTTACTGCTTTCCTAAAACCACATACTGCCAAGTTTCAGTAACGGACTGGTGATTAAATGATTGACGTTGAGCTAGCGGTTTTCATGCAATAGGCTTTCCTACACCATCGTTTAACCACGCCCTTTGTTAACTTCAACAAGAATGGCCTCTTACTCATACTCATTCCAATCCCGCTGTACCGATGTCAACGCTAACAAAAGCTTGTCGTTATCTATTTATTTGGCGAACTGCCGGTGGCTATTTCATTATAATTTCGGGAGGTGGTCCAGACTACCTGCAGGAGTTCTGGAAACTAGAGGGCCAGTCAATAACGATTCATTTTGACGATTTTGGCGCCAAAAGCTTCTATACCCTAAGTAAATTATATAATTTATATACGTTTTAATGACAATAATATCATTGGACTCCTTCCCATCAGCGGAATAGAGTTCAATTTTAAAGGGCCAACTTAATCACATGTTTCTCAAATTTCTTTTGAAGAACTATTTGCTGTCCTCGTAAGTAACCTTTGTTGATTATGAGTAGAGAAACACGTGAGAAAATGACACGTGCCATCATAAATACACGTAGGTCCAAATAAAATCACTCGTTTTCACTGTCCTACTCACATACCTGCTACTAACACGCTGAGCTTCAGAAATTCCAACGAAAGTGCTGGTCGTAGTCATTTTTCCGGCGGACGGTCCCACTCTCGTTCCTAGGCCACAGAGGTTTGAATGAGACTGTGGATTTGCCGCCAAAGTTGCCGCTGTATCTTGAGCTGAGTTGCCAACGACACTTTAATGTTTACAATTGACGGATTAATGGAGAAAAAAGTATGTTAGCATTCAATCAAATAAAGCGTATGGTTAAAATACATAAAAGCTAAAGCGTAAAGAAAAAATAATAATTGAAGGAAAACACTACTATACATACACTTGAATGTGTAAATTACTGTGTTCGCTTTTATCGTTTTCTATGGTGGTATGTCAGTAGAAAATTCATAATCGAGCAAAAGTGCCCACCATCTTCCTAAAATGAATCTCTATTGCTTTCTTAAGGTTTGATCAAAAGAAAATGTGAGGAAAGTAACCTGCAGTTTCAAAATTACACAAATTACCTTAGGAATGAAGTCGGCTGCATCACACCCGCTCATGAGGTCGGTCGTCCACGGGCATTATCTGCTTGTCCCCAATAAGGCAGAGGAAGTCATGGAAATGTGGTGGGAGGAGGAAAAGGTGAATGTCCAGAGTGATCAATTTGGAAATATCAGTGGCGTGATATGCTACTCAGGGAATACTGGTTTCCAAAATAGAAAAGCAAAAATTGATGCTCATTATGTCAATTATGAAACGGTAATAATTATACAATTTTAAGTGAATAATATTTCTATCTATGACAATGATAAATAGTTGTAAACTATTAGGGTCATAAATCTGGAACCCTATATTAATATACTTTTACGTTTGTTATTATTTTGGGTGTAATAATGTATTGTCAGTGTCATATTAAACTGTAGATTATTTTAATAAGCTGTTAAATATTATCAATAAATATCCTCAGTACGTATTTGTTTAACTTGGAACCCCTGGAATAATGTCAAGCAAAAGAAATTAGAGTATTAAATGTGTCCATAAATATTTCTTCCTTTGTCTGCTGGAGTAAGAAATTGCTTACCTGTGCAATTTAGAATTGCAGACAGATATGTTACTTTTGTAAAAAGTCTGTTTAATAATTTTTTGTTTATTTTTTTACACCCTTATCCATTAGGGTAATATTCACTTTAAGAACCTTGAACTATTTTCATGTTTTTATGGTTGATAGCTGACACCAAATCAGAGAGAAAATATGGATATTTACATTTTCAACTATTACTTTTAGTAGTAGTTATTTTTATGTGCAAATTAATTTGCAAATAAACCTCTAAATGTGAAGCCTTGAGATTAAAATAATCCAAAACCAAATCTTGACTGGCTGGATTGTCTAAT
>BOPN01003607.1:12500-22500 GCA_017312705.2 Penaeus japonicus | reverse complement strand
GGTGCCATCTAAGTTTGGGATGTTAAGTTTGCTTAATATTATGGTACATATAGTAATTATGACTACGATTGCCATCATCACTCACTCCTTATTCATAGCATTAATAAAATAGCACATTCAAAATCCCCAAACGTCATATATGTGATGACACCCATCATCAGGCCAAAGCTCCTGTGTCATGTATATCATGACACTCGTCTGCAATGGGTATGTCAGATATATAAGGGTATGCCAATCTGTGTAAATATAAACAAAACATAGTGCTGCATGTAATAGTGTTTTTTACATTAGGAATGCTCTACAAGAGGACTTGAAAATTAAATCTTAAATTAGCTGTTCTCTTTCATAGACTTTGAATAAGTGTCAAAACCAATACGCACTGCACAACAATTAATTCTTTTTTTCTCTTTCTTTTCATCTTATTTTTTGCAAAACCAAGATCTGAGCAAAATGTGCCACACATTCCATACTGGGTTCCTTATGCCCTCCACTACTACTGGGGCCCAATTTGAGATACAGGGGTGTTTCCACACATTAACCCATTGCGTACGGGTGTCATGACATACATGACATAGGAGCTTTGGCCTGACGACGGGCGTCATGACGTACACGACGTTCGGGGATTTTGGATCACTGTGCTATTTTATTTTGCTATGAAAAAGGAATGAGTGATGATGGCTACTGCAGTCCTAATTACTATAATTACCGTAATATCGTGCAAGCTTAACGTCCAAAACCTAGATGGCACCACTTTTTCCTAGCACCAGCAGGTGAGAGAGCCTTGAATGGCACCCATCCACGGTCTCTAGCAAGCACTGTCTCTATAGAGCGATGGCACACACTAAGTTGATGAACCCTTGCTCTAAAGTACCGCCGATGAAGGATGTGCAGGCAGAACGAGAAGAGGAAGGTGACTCAATCCATACCCAGTGTCTAAAATGTGCTCCTGTGCCAATATGGATGCCTTTCACTGTGGCACTCACAGTCATAAGCACAGGTTTCATTCCTCTTCCCTACCTCTTGTTGTTATCTTTATTGTAGGTGGTTATATGTTTCGTATTCGTTCATGACAGCACAAAAATACGAAAAAATAAAGTTGCCTTTAGTCCTCCCATAAAACAGAAATACTTCTATCACATTGAGTATAAAAAAAATAATGAGCTAATATGGATAATATACTACAATTTTAGTCAACTGCAGCACTGATAGAGCCTGTCATATGGCACATATAAGTCTCTAAACTCAGTAAAACACACAAAAAAATAAAACACAAAAACCGCTCTAGTTTTACAATGAATGACTGAAAGAGACTGGGATGCTTCAAATTATATTGCTTCAAGCGGTCTCTCTCTAAAATAAAACCTATCCTGGAGGCTGGGCAAGCAAATTTATCTCCGTCTGCAATGGGTTAATATATAAATAGTAGGGAGTGAGACAAATCAATCAGTACTATGGGAGGACAAAAAGCAACTTTAATTTTTCGTATTCATGTACTGACGTGAATAAATACAAAAATATGACCAATCACAATAAAGATAACTTGAAGAAGTAGGAAAGAGGAAGGAAACCTGTGCTTATGACTGTGAGTGCCACAGTAAAAGGCATCCATATTGGCACAGGAGCACATTTTAGACACTGGGTATAGTTTGAGTTACCTTCCTCTTCTTGATCTGCATGCACATCCTTCATAGACATTACTTTAGAGCAAGATGTCGGTAACTTGCTGTGTGCCTATAAAGATAGTGCTTGCTAGAGACCGTGGATAGGTGCCATTCAGGGCTCTCTTCCCTACTGGTACTAGAAGTGGTGCCATCTAGGTTTTGGATGTTAGGTGTGATTAATTATAGTAATTAGGATAGCAAATGTCATCATAACTAACTCCTTACTCATAGCACATTAAAATAGCACAGTGATCCAAAATCTCCGGACATCATGTGTCATGTATGTCGTGACACCTGTCTGGATTGGGATAAATGTTCCGAATAGCGCTGTGTTATTAATAACTAGTCTAGTGGTATTGATAGATTCCTCTCACACTCTCCTACTCATGTATAGTGGATATAATCTGCAATTCCACCCCTATTTCCCATAAACTGGACCCAATAGTAGGGAGACCGTGGAGTAGATTGAGGAAATTGTGGGGTAATATATGATCAAATTGCATTGATATATGATACAAATGTACCTGAGTTTCATCATATATTTGTCTATTGTAAAATAAAAAAGTAAAAAATATGGTTTCCTTATGATTTACTAATCTGCATGGTGTACTGAGGTGTACAATGATCGCAGCACGAAACAATTTTTATAGGATATTTGAATGTGTTGTTTTCAGGCTAATTTTGTCTACAAAATCCTTAACCAATGACCAACCTAACCTTATTAAGTTTCGAAGTTACTTTGCTTTTCATGAGTCTTTCTTTTGGTGTCTATATATGAAGCTTGGGCTAGATCCTTACTTAGCATTCACACCTTCTGAATACATTGTCTATATGCATCCCACATCATGGAGTACATCCCATAATGGGACCAATAGCACAAACAAACTCACATGTCTTCACGATGTAACAAATGTCTCCAAACTCATTTGAAAAACTCAAACTCACAAATTCACTAACAATAAGTAACATGAAAGCACTATGATTGGCCAGTTGATCAAAGGGTAGCTTTCATTGGTTGTTGTCTATATGAGAATTAAACATCCTAATATCATTTTACGATAGAACAAAAAAGGTAAATTATCGGAATAGCTGTGTTACTATGTATCAAAAGTGGTATTGATGGATTCCTCTCACCCCTGTACTCCACAATCTGGGTCATGTAGTATATCCATGAAATTTCTTTGTGATTTACTCATCCACATGGCATACTGCGTGCATAGCGATCATATGGCATGATTTCAGCGGGAGTTTTGAATACACTGTTTTAAGAGTATTTTGTCTACAAAATTCTAACCTATTGACCAACCTAACTGTATCTAGTTCTCAAGCTAGCCCTGGATCACAACTTTTTTTTATAGCACTTTCTTATAGTTACCTTGATTTCCAGGAATTTTGAATGCGCTGTTTTTGAGGAATTTTTGTCTACAAAATCCTAACCCATTGACTGACCAAACTTTAACTAGTTTTGAAGTTAGCCCTAGCCAAAGGGGGGCTTGCCTCCCCTGGACCCCCCCTTTTTGGTAAATTTGGATAAAGATGCAACTAACCCTCTAGGTACTACACAATATTTTACGGGTAGTTTTCATTGTATTTTGCACAGTTATGATATTAATTTCTGCTGGGAACCTTTTGTTTCTGAGTTTCACTCCCCCCCTCACCAGCACACCCAAGTTGACATGGTACTGAGCGATTTCTAGCTGGAGATTTAAATAAATTTTTCAATATCAAAGCATAATCCATAGACCTAACTTAACCTATCCTAGTTTTTATATTAACCCTAGTCAACGGGGAGCCCCTTGGACCCTCCCCTTTTCAACCCACTGTGTGTCAGGTGCATTTTCAATCTGAATGTGCACATTACTTACCTTAATTGGAGGGGCAGGGTTACGTGTCGTCCCTTAACCCATTGGTCGCGGTATTAAAAAAAGGTCTGTGCAGTAGGATAGCTGAATTACATGTCTGGCATGGTGCCATCCGCGTCTATCACCGACTCTGCCTTTGCACCAAATCATGCCATCTGCTGCTAATGGGTTAAGAGTTTAAGTGTTGAACTGTCATCTTTATGAAATAACTTAATAAAGCCCCACTCGGTAGCTATCTCTATACTGATTTTGAAATTCTAACGAGGACCTATACTCACCATTCAAATGTCTGTGATTGCTTGATAAATTTGTTAGATCCATTGTTTCCTTATTGGTGCTCTATTATTGTCACATGACATCATTGCCTATTAGCTATGTTTTTTTGTATTTCCGCGGGCAAGGTCGGCACATGTGCAGAGTTGCTATTTTTCTTTTTTCAGTTCATCAGTGCAGTGGAAACATCTCTCTTTACTCATTTTTAAATTAATTTAAAAATAACATATCTCACTTATTTGACATTTCCAGAAGAAAAGAGTTTTATGGTGTTATATCATAATTAAACTACATCATGTCGTTTTTTGCTACGTCTGGTTGTGTCTTAATCTAATTATACCCCTTTTTCTTACAGCACTTCATACTACTTACCATGATTTCCAGTTTTTATTTTATTTTACATGGAAATTGGGATAGTTCCATATTTAGTGTTAACACCTTTTGAATACATCATCTGTATGTACTCCACGTCACCAATGTATATCCCATACTGGAACCAATGCCGCAACACTCCACGTCACCAATGTATATCCCATACTGGAACCAATGCCGCAACACACGTCTTCACGATGCAACAACCAACTCAAAACCCACTCAAAAACTCAAACTGGTGGATTTGCTAACAATAAGGAACAACTGATCTAAAGGTTACTCTCAATGACTGTCTACAGAAAACTAAACATCATAAAATTGTTTTTGTCTTTTACAAATAAGTGTTCATCTTGTAAAACGAAAAAACATCAGTCAATTGTTTACAAGTGCAGGATGAAGGTCACAGGATGAGCACCTTCCCCTACTATTTAAGACCTTGTTGTGGAGTTCAGGGGGGGAATTGCAGGTAAAAAAGTAGAAGTTGAGAGAAATCCATATATACCACTTTTGTAGTATTTAGTAATGTGGCATTATTCTGAAAATTTACCACAAACATACATTAGACAATAGTTTACCACTGCCGGATGGTCTAAGAACAAGGCCTGTATTGAATGCCCTCCCTATGGTAAATTTCCAGTTTCGTACAGCCATTGAATCTCATGATTTAAAATTTTGTCTACAATTCTTCCTGATGTGTATTATGTGCATCTGCTATTGTTTTCCCCCACAAATGACTATTTCTCGAATTGTTAAAGTCTCGATAGTAGGGGAGGGTATGAAGTATATCAGGGATTTTATGGGGTATAACAAGCTTAAATGTAATAAATATGTAATATAAGCACTTAAAAACAACAAAAACGTTTAAAATCGAACATGTCTGCCAGTAATCAAGATCTACGAAGTGAAGCGCCAACCATTAAAATTTAAAGGGAACACACTTTTGGCAAACCTGGTGGTAATACACTTAAAACCTACACTTAACCCATTCACGCCGGTTGACGTGATAGCACGTATTGTGGTTTTCGCGTCAGACGCCCTGGACGCGCTATGAGGGGAAGCCGCGCGCTCGGGTAGAGCGAGCGGGCAACCGAGGCTTGCGGCTTGTGCGCCCGAGAATCTCGAGGCGTTAGGCTTATGCGTTCGAGAACCCCGGTATTGCGACCGCGCAAAGCCGGAACTGCCCCGGCGTGAATGGGTTAAAAGCCCCTAACCAGGCGTTCTAACCATAAGTCCCACCTAACCCCTTGGACCCATGGGGTGAGAGCACCTTGAATAATAATAGACATTGCCTCAATGTTAATACTTTTTTATTCAGCATGTAATTTGCTGGCAGAAAATCACATAACTTCATATATAGAAAAAGTGATATTGCACCTTTCTTCGGTTCTGATGATTTTATCTCAATTGCTTCCATCAAAAATGCATAATTTCAATGCTTGGGGCAATTGATGGGCTCTGATATTACGCCGAGATGGATACTGACATCCCTTTTTTCCATTTTGCCACAATACTGAATGAAGAATGCCCAATAATCGACCCAAAAATAGAAACAAAATTATTCTAACCAGCACTCCTCAACAAGTGACAGCTGAGGAACTGTCAAATCGTCCAGTAGCAAATACACACATCCACAGTTTAATGAAAAGGATTAAAAAAATAAATAAATAAAATAAAGTGTCAGAAATGTTAATTTTCTTGAAATAAAATGGAAGAAATATATAATTGTGAAAGGAAAGACACTTTCAACCATGACATTTGTGTAACATCCCACAGAAATGAGTTAGACAGTAAGTGTAAGCATGACATCATACTTTTAAGATCATGAGTGACTTAGAAAATATGTATTGCTGGCACATCAAACCTGTTGAATAACTTCTTTATTAACAATTTGCAAAGGAAGTGCTCTGAATGAAAATTGTTATATAATTTTCATTCTATTGACTGCAAGTACTATCTTCCTTGTATCTTAACCCATTCGTGCCAGGGCGAATCGGCTTTGTATGGTTGTAATGCTGGGATTTTAGAACGCATCGAGAATCTCGGGCGCATAAGCCGCGAGCCTGGGCTGCCTGCTCACTCACCCCATGTGGCAGCCTATCCCAGATATCTCTTCACCGGCATCTGATGCGAAAACCACGAAATGTGTCAGCATGTCATCTGGCGCAAATGGGTTAAGACTGTCCAAAACTTGAGTGATACCAAGCAATCCATCAATACTTATTTTCAAGGAATCTAGCAATGTGGCACTATTTGGAAAATTTACCAGAAATTTTCCTATCAATAGGATCTGTGAAAGCATCATTTGGTTGAAATATACTAGGGAGATGAAGTTGCTAACTCAGAAACTTTGGATTATTTTCTAATTCCATATGACAAAATGCAAATCAGGTCTGAAAGTCTTGGTTATCACACACGAGAAATTTGCCTCAAATTCTTCAAAATTTTCAAGATATCTAATGCAGTTCATAATAACCATATTCTGTAGAGTACAAATATCAACTTGTCAAGTATCACTATACTATAACTTAACTAATTACTTACCGCTTCTCTAACTCCAGGCTCGTCGTAGCCGGTATCGATATAAGGTAATGCATCAACTATTACGTCGTGGCTCATGGTGAACGCGTTGAAAATCAAAGGCAATATTACAAACGTCTCGTCCCGCGGCCAGCGTTTCGCGTTGATGAGGAGCAGCGAATGTAAACAAGCTTGCGATTCGGATTAATAATAACAAGAACAAATAGTCCGTAAACTGAATGAAAAGTAAAAAAAAAATCAAATACGAAAAAACAATTGCCATTAATATTTCTGATATTAGATTACAAAATATCCCGGTTTGATTTATGGGGGTATTAATGAATCGCAAATTTGAAATGTGTATACATTTTTTTTTCTTTGGCGTATCTTGGTTAATTTTTAATACAAATCTGCACTACAAATACTTATGGTAATGCGTGCCTGTGTTTGTATTTGTGTGTGAGAGCTCTCGCATCATTTTGTATAGTTGAAGATTTGAGAGGAAGGGACGTGGAAACGAGAATAACTACGACATGAGGCGTGGTGGTAAAATAATTAGTTTGCATCAGGAACTTTCATATACTTTCAAACAAACACACACACACACACACTCATATGTGTGTGTGTGTCTGTGTTTCTGCATATATAAATACATGTATGTTCCTATATATATATATATATATATATATATATATATATATATATATATATATATATGCATATATATATATATATATATATACATATATATATATATATATATATATATATATATATATATATATATATATATATATATATATATATATGTGTGTGTGTGTGTGTGTGTGTGTGTGTGTGTGTGTGTGTGTGTGTGTGTATGTGTGTGTGTATGTATGTATGTATATATATATATATATATATATATATATATATATATATATATATATGTGTGTGTGTGTGTGTGTGTGTGTGTGTGTGTGTGTGTGTATGTATGTATGAGTGTGTGTATTTATGTGTTTATATATATATATATTTATATATACATATATATATATATATATATATATATATATATATATATATATATATATATATATATATATATATATATATATAGGAACGGCCTTATCGTGGTGGTGGCTCGGGTGGGGGTGGGGGTTGGGGGTTAACCTTCCTTTTCAGTTGGGTCCATCCTAGATCTGGCCAGTCTCTTCCTTCTGCTGACGTGGACTGTTTAGGGGGATTCTTTGGGGAAGGGTGACCAAAGGATTCCTAGATGTTGATCTAGTAGGTGGGTCTCCCTCCAGGAGTCCTGGAGGATGAGTGATGCCATGCATGATTACTTCCTGTGGCTCTTTCATCCTTTACTACGGCAATATAAGGAACCTGATCTTGGCTCGGTCAGGTCAATCGACTGGTCTCTTGGAATAGGCTGGGGTCAAGCAGTGCTACCAATGCAAAGCGGGGCTGTGTATATCCTTTCAAGACAACAACGGACTCAGAGGAAGAGTCTGGAGCCCCTAGGCACCTGCCTCAGTTAAAAGTACACCTTAAACTTGAGGGATTCGACAATGCCTATCAGAGGGTGAGGGCACTGGAGATTCAGAGGCAATGCCGGTTGACAATTAGGGTTGCCAGAGTTCATGGAATGATCATTGTCTCTAAAGACCAGGCAACACTCGCCTTCCTTTAGGAAACTGATAAGTTCACAGATGGACAGAGATTGAGCATTATGGCTTTAATTTCCGAAGATAGGATGAGCGAGAAGGTTCTTCTTGGCTTCCCTGTCATGTACGTCTTTACTTCTCATCCTAAGGCGTTGGGGGCCTCGGGCTTGACAAAAGGGAGAGCACCAACCAGGCAAATCCTGGTTACCTTGAATTAAGGCTTCTACAGTCTCAGGACATACGTCCCTGGGTCACTTTTGGTGATGTAAGTGCCAAAAGTATGGACACAGCCAGGCCACCTGTAAGGCCAGGCCCAGATGTTTCTGTAGCAAATTGCATAGGTGTATCTCAAAGCACACGAAGATGGTAAAAGGGACACCAAAAATTAGTGTCCCAATCGAGAATATAGGTCAAGGCAATCTGGGATATCCCTCTGTCAAAGGCTCTCTCTGTCTTGGGGAAGATAGTGATGAGATAATCAATGCCAGTGAGAAACTCACCAAGGAGTTGTCAGACTCCAACATATCTCATTTTAATCCACAATGGGGCATCTGGCACTGTAACGAATTATGTTGATATTGTAGATGTCACAGACGTTAGTGATTTAGATTAGCGCGATGGTCTCTAATCAAAGCATAACTATCAATAACTCCTAAGAACATTGAAGTTGTCATGCTCCATATGACTGCAACAGGGGAGACAGTTCTATTAGTGCTGCTGAGCACACAAGGAACCAGAAATTTACTTATCCTGGTCAAAACTTCTATCCCCTACACCTTGATTGCCAATCCAGTGAAGAGTGGAGATGGCATGTAAATCCTTGCTGTTGAGATCTATCTGGCTGGGCCTCCCCTCAAGCTACACAATGTGTATAACAGGCCAGGTCAGAGGAGCTCGTACATTAGTGAGGTCTGTGCTACTGCGGTACAAGACTGTATTCTCATAGGAGGAGACTAAAATGTTAACTTCCCAATCTTGTCTATTTCCCAGTGGGAGGCTATCGTGTAGCCGAGGTGCTTCAGTCATGTGTCGAAATAGCTCTTCTCAATAGGCTGTGAGCTTATATTTGCCACTGAGATATGGTTGACAGAATTAGAGTTAGAACTGGTCACTGGATGAGACTATCGCTGGTCTGGCACCTATACCACAGTGCAATCCCTAATGGAATGTGAATAGGGCCATCTGGAAAACAGACCATAGCCAAAAATCGTCCGTGGTCCAGGAGTTATAAGGACACTTCGTTCTACAATGATGAGATAAGGGAGGTCAACAACTAAGTTAACATGTGCAGGAAACCTTTCGACGAGCAGAGTACCCCTAAGAATTTCGTTCTTCTGAGAGAGCTTTTCAGGGATGCTTGGGAAACTGCTAAGAGTAGTGTGAGTCTTTTGGCCACCAAAGCTCCATAACAGAGGTTGCACTGAGACAGACGAGCCACAAATCGCTCAGCCCCTAGTTGCACACACCATGAATCCCAATTTGAGGCAGACAAACTGTCACTTGAGTTCTCTGCTAGTTCAGGTACTGCTGATCTGCCAGCAAAGCTGAAGGCAAGCCAAGAACGCCTGCATCCAGGCAGGCTTGCCCTCATCAGAGATAAGATGTCACATTCACCGTGGAGAAGTCATTTCCCAAAAGGGAAATGAAGGTAAACTAACAACATGGA
>BOPN01003606.1:107500-110000 GCA_017312705.2 Penaeus japonicus | reverse complement strand
GTGGATGTGGGTGTGGATGTGGGTGTGGATGTGGGTGTGGGTGTGGGTGTGGATGTGAGTGTGGATGTGGGTGTGGATGTGGATGTGGATGTAGGTGTAGGTGTGGGTGTGCATGTCATGTGTGTTATCATTCAATCATTATGATTCACATCTGAGTATACCCTTCATCTATATTTGCGTTAACTGTCAATCTAACATCAAACTTCAAATCTACATACAACAGCTGATTGGCTGATTATATCAATTCACCTTTTTATTTGCCTTTCAAAAAACTTCACATTGCTCCCTACAAACAAAACTGAAAATCATCTCATTACCAGTTGACAATGCTGTGCTACTATTGCACAGTAGATCAACTTTGTGGATTTCAAACATCCAAATTTTTGAAGAGAGAGAAGTATAATATAATTCCATTTCAGTAATTCATGTCTATGTCACTGCATTAATTGGATTTCAACAGCTAAGGCTGGAATAGCATGAATAAAATATTGCTTTAGTTCTCTATTCATATCTTGGGTTACTTTTATTTATATATATATATATATATATATATATATATATATATATATATATATATATATATATATATATATATATATATATATATATAATGTATATATATATATATATATATATATATATATATATATATATATATATATATATATATATATATATATATATATATATATATATAATGTGTATATACATATATATATATATATATATATATATATATATATATATATATATATATATATATATATATATATATATATAAATAAAGTAACCCAAGATATGAATAGAGAACTAAAGCAATATTTTATTCATGCTATTCCAGCCTTATTGCTGAAACTAACTAATTAAATGTTGTCATCATTATCATTCCCGTCATCACGTCAGAATATTGATTATTCGTTATTATTTCCTATAATCATAATCCCCCGGGCGGACGGGACACAGGGTTTTTAATCGGGGTTAACTTCTTGGAAACGGGGGGGGAAAGGGCCCCGGGGGGGTGGGGGGGGGGCGGGGGGGGGTAAATTGCTTAATCATGATAACGGGGCGTTACGATGGCCGGGGGTAAGAGATTCCTATGGTGTCATGAAATAGATATTATATTACGTAGCAATTGTGTTATTGCTGTATCTTGTGAATTAGGAGCTGAAGTTGTCAGATAAGATTTTCATTTTTTTCTATATATGTATATATATATATATATATATATATATATATATATATATATATATATATATATATATATATATATATATATATATATATATATATATATAATGTGTATATATATATATATATATATATATATATATATATATATATATATATATATATATATATATATATATATATATATATATAATGTGTATATACATATATATATATATATATATATATATATATATATATATATATATATATATATATATATATATATATATATATATACATATAAAGAAAAAAATGAAAATCTTATCTGACAACTTCAGCTCCTAATTCACAAGATACAGCAATGGCACACAATTCATGACTGCATGGCAATATCTATTTCATGACACCATAGAACGACATCTCTTGAGCATCACAACTACCAGATGATTATCATGATTAAGCAAAATTTAAAACACAGTTGCCTCCTTTAATTCAGCATTCATTTTGTTTTCCAAGAAAGACAAAAATTCTGCATTATTTTCTCATAGAGTGATGATGATTATAGAAATAATAACAATGTCAATGATAGCAATGATGATGATGATGATGATAATGATGACAACGACAATAACGATTATGGTGAAAATAAATGGTTAATGGTTAAAAATTATAAGAAAAATTATAATGATAATAATAATAATATCAAGAATGATAATAATAACAATAATGATAATAATAATAATAAAATGAAGAAGAAAAAAATTATAAAAAAAACAATAAAAATGCTAATAACAAGAATAACAATAACAAACCTTACTTCAGAATAACATAGGCTTATTTCATCAGTCATCCTCAAATCCTAACTTTTTGAGCAACTCACAGAGAGCAACTAGTAGCCTAGTCACCAAAACCTCTTCCCTCTCAGTGACTCTTCTAAACCTCATGCAGAACAAAGTGTACCAAATAAGTATTTGTATCTAAAGAAAAAAAGAAAAAGAAAAAAAAAAAAACACGAGGCAGTGTACGCTGAGCTTTCTTCAACAACCTATTTAACTACGGAAGCATGTTCAGTTAAGTAAGGTTCCCAATGTGAGATTTGTCCTTAAGATTGTTCCCTTCTTGAACAACATAGTAAGTCGACATTTGCCTCTGATTATTCTATAGTAGACACTGCTTCCTTGCCTCCTCCCTATGATAGAATTGCTTGTAAATATGTCTTTGGAGAGTCAAGATTCTAAAAGGAAGATACAGAGAGCTTGAAAACAGCCTCATACTTATGTGCATACAGTAAGGCTGTATAAATGCATGTATGTATGTATGTACAATAAAT